>ML864785.1:9920-22325 GCA_009831015.1 Picea engelmannii
AGAGAGAGAGAGAGAGAGAGAGAGAGGCTCTACATCCCATTATGGGAGAGGTGTTCATGTAACATAATGAATTAAAATAATAATAATAATAACAAAATTAGAAACAAGAAGGCTTAAGACCCTAGAGGAACAAAATATCTCAAGGTGAAAACTTTTTTACAGTGCAAAAGAGGAAAGGTTAAATATTTTCTCCTCCAAGTTTTGATCCCTTTGGGTGCTTGATAGATCTAGGGTTAATATGGATCTATGCTTGTTACACATATCCTTTATACTAGGTTTTAGAAAACACCTTTTTTTAAATATATATTTTTGTTAATATATTTTTTTATTAATATTTTTGTAAATGCCACATGTTAACTCCATATTAAGAATTGAAACAATTGCATTCAAATTAAGTATTGGAATAATAGAAAAAAATGAGTTTCAAATACTTTATCTCTCTCTATTTATAAAGTGGATAAAAAATTATTTTACTTAAGGTGGACATTGAAATATTTTATTTATTGTTGAAATTGAAGTACATTTTTTGTTATTAATAATATTTCTCAATTTCACACGTCAAGTCCATCTTAAGTACATAAGGGATTACACATCTACTTCATTCTAGGATGTATAAATCACCTTTCAACACAAAAAGAGATACTCCTTGGACTATTTTTTCATTGACCATTGAAACCAAATTTTATGTACACTAGTTAACAACAACCTCTTTCACAATGATCCCTCGATTCCTCTCTCCTCTATGACTGAATCCAATGAGATTTCAAAGGAAACAAATATTATAGACTCTTGCTTCATCCAATTTTACAATTTTTGGTTTTAGAAACATAGAACAAGTAAAGAGCTCTACTCAATTTTACATCCCATGCATCAACCTTGGTAGTTGAAGATATTTAAAGAATATCCCATGAGAAAAATGCTATTACAAAAACCAAAATCCTTCCACTAGAGAAAATCCTTTATCTATTAGATTTGTTGTATGAAACTACAAGAATATCACCTTTATTTATCATAAAATAGGAGGAGGTCAACATTAAATATAGGTGGTTGGGAAGTTCACCTACTTCATTGATAATTAAAATAGGTGGTTGGGTAGTTCACCTAAGTAAACTTAATCTGATGGTGTATGTACACCAACCCCCCCCCATAAGTGCAAATTAGTGACATATTAAAAGGATATTAATCTCAATAGTGGATCCCATCTACTAGGCCTACTAAGGTACCCGAATACAAACTCTCATAAGTGGAGAAAAAGAGAAAAAAGATAGGAAAAAAACTCCATCCCTAAAGAGAGAAAATAACATAAACAAACATTGTAAGGTAGGAGGCCTCAAGATGAACCCAAAGGAAAACTTCCTTCACCCCAAGCATTAATTGTAACTTAATAAAATGAGGTGATGCCAAATTTTTAGTGAAGATTTTTGCAACTTGCTCTTCAGTAAGAAAATATTCCAATCTAAGAACATCATGTTCGATGAGTTTCCGAATGAAGTGTATGTGAATCTCAATGTGTTTTGTCCTTTGATTCTACACTGGGTAGAAATAAATGTGTATGGAAATTTGATTGTCACACCAAAGAGTGGTCGGTTGATCTTGTTGAATGTCAAACTCCGTCATTAGTTATCAAAGCCAAAAAAATTCATGACTAGGAATACATACAACATGATACTTTCATTCTATAGAGGATAATTGTTACAACACAAATTGCCACACCTATAGATTTGTGACTTGGCGTTACCCTTTTCCATAGCTTGCTAAGTAAAATTCCAAAATTTCCTCATTAAATTCGTCTAAAAAACTTGACATTTGTTGATATCCTCGGGTTTCCTTTTGCAACATGCAGACATTCACTCCTTGCAAGCTTGTAGCCCACAAATGCCCTAAAAAATTATGAAAAATAAAATAATTCCACAATTTTGGGTAGGTTTTTTGGTTGGGCTCGTTTCCCAACATCCTTGAGCCTGTACTAAATGTATTTCAACCTCTCTAACCTCTTTGGGATGGTATAAAAGCACCATTGGGAGAAAATATAAGGACAAGTCTAATGGTGCAAGGTTATGTTGTTGAGACTTAACAACCTTTGCTAATCCTTTCATGCTATGAGTAGCATCCCCTGACCTGGAAACTCTTTTTCCAGTGTTCCTTCCTCTCCTATATAGTTATAAGGTGTGCTCCTATCCTTACTGGGTTATGTGAGGAAGTTCCTAGTTGTTGAGTTGATGCTTGAAGGACCCGTGGAGGAACCCGGGTGGTTGGCTCCGAAGTAGTGCCATAATTTGAACCAGGTTGTAACCAACTTTCATATATTGCTAACAATAGAAGAGATCTCTTTCCCTCATTTATTTTGTTCATTTCAAGGTTATATGTTTTTATTGTTCATATATGCTTTTATTTATACACTTGATATATTCTTCTTGAACCTATAACTACCTTGTTGCAACACAATCTTGGTTTATTATTGTAAGTTGGTTCCAATAGAGACCATGGGCTCTTCAAGAAACTAGAGTGGGAATTCACATTGAACGAAGGGTTTAAGGTGCAAGTCTTATCCTTGAACCTTCTCCCTTCCCTTCTCTCTCCTAGTGAAAAAAGTAGTTATTTCTTGTTTGCATGCTTTTTTTTAGGGTATATTTTAGTCTTCTTAATTAGGTCTTTCTCTGTTGTGACTTGACCCAAAGTCACGAGGGAAAAATCCATTAATCAATAATGTAATTGATGTTTGCTTCTTGCAAGACTAGGAAATAATAATGGAGCCAAGGAAGCATATCAAGCTAGATGTGGAATTATTTTCATCAACTAAACCAACCAATCAGATTTAATGAATCTCACAAGTTGAGAAGCACGAAAAGTACACTAAATTCCAAAATTGGTTGCACCATGAATGTACCTCGGAATGTGCTTTGCATCCTTCCAATGAATCTCATGAGGATCTTCAGAGAATCAAGAGACAAGCCCTACTGAAAAAGAGATGTTAGGATGTGTATGACTCAAATAAAGTAGACTCCCAACTAGTTGTTGATATAGAAAAAGGATTAATGCATGGTGAAGAGAAATTGGAAGAAAGGGTAGCTCCTGATTGAAATGGAGTAGGGTTAGGATTAGAATAAACCATGCCAAAGAGTTGAAGTAAATCAAGTGCATACTTCTACTGTAAAATGTAGATTCCTTCTATAGATTTAATAACTTGGAAACGGATAAAATAATGCACAAGTCCTAGATACTTCATATAAAACTACCATGTCAATGCTTTGTGAACACTTTGAGTCATATATGATAAATTCCTTACGAGAATTAAGTCATCCACATGTAGAACTAGATATACATATCAATGCCCCACCTTTGAGTGTAAACTTTAGGATAAAAACAAAATTGATTGAACCTTGAAGTTTTTATGATCCAATGCCTTAAAAAATGATTAAAAGTCAATGAATACAGTCCACTTAAAGGGAAAAACCCGCTTTTACAATATATTCAATTAAAAATACAATATGAGATGAGATAAGATGATCCTAAGACTAGGTCTCCTTGGTATATATATATATATATATATATATATAGTATACAAAGGGTAAATTATAATGAAATTGTACAATTAAGGTTTCTATCAAACATATAATTATAACACTATAAATGTAATAATTCAATATATAGGGTTTAATAAGGGGTTTAATTTACATATAACATGGGGCTTTTTCTAGGTCCTAAGATTCCCCTCCCCTTCAAACAAGTGTTTTCCTAAACACTTGACCAACTGTGGGTGTTTCTTCATGAATAAATCATCCTCCCATGTTGCTTCTTCCATTGGTAGGTTCTTCCATTTGATGATGTACTTTATAATTGCTCGATTTCTCAGCTTCTTAATCCGTGTTTCAAGGATTTTTTATGGTTCTCATATGTTTTTCACTTCTTCAATAATCTCTGCCAAAATAGTTTGGACTGGTATCTTATTGTTGATTACCTTCTTTAAGAAAGAAACATGAAATACTAGATGTACACATGAAGATGGAGGAAACTCCAATTTGTAAGACATACTTCCAATCCTTTGCAAAACCTTATAGGGGACATAAAATTTGGGTGATAATTTATTGTTCTTCTTCTTTTTCTTGAGGGACACATGTTTATTTGGTTCTAGCCCAAAAAATACGAAATGCCCCAGTTCAAATTCCCTTTCACTACAATTTTGATATTCTTGTTGTTTCATCCTAGTTTGTGCCATAACCAAGTTGCCCTTCAATAGTTTAAGAACCTCTTGTTGGTTCCCTATGTAGTCCTCCACTACTTGAACCTTTGTATTCCCTTTTAAAGATGATGTAATGGATGTAGGAAGATGTCCATTAAGTGCCAGAAATGGGGATATTTTTTATGAAGTATGGAAGGGTGTGTTGTATTCCCCCGGTATTCACTGCAATATTTCTATTTTCTATTATTATAATAGATCTGGTGCTTAACAAGTGGTATGTTATCACTTTCCTTGGCAGGATTTGTGGGTTAATTTTTTTCCACAGTAGAGATGTGTTATGGCATCTTTAAGCTAAAAATATCTGTCATTCAACGCATAAATCTGCAGTCGAGTAAGCATACATGCATGAAATACAAGAGGTACTTAAGCTCACATTTTTGGACACCCTTGTAACCCCTGTTGGTACCCCTTTGAGTGGTAGCACATCAGACAACACCTGTATATGCACTTGTGCTTCCACATACCTATGATATATTAGGAGACCCCCTAGCTATCCTGAAACTAGCCATAGATCAACTGATCGGTTGCCTAAATTCTATAGTGCCACCAATAACAACACTTGGGAAGATACTCTCTAGTAGCTGGGAAATCGAGTAGTACAACTAAGGGTACAATATAGCCTCCTTAGTTAGTGCCCTGAGATATGTGGACGAGTACTATTGCTGGACCCCTCACATATATCAGAGATCTATAGCACAAGGAAACCCTTGTCTATAGGAACCTTGAGAACCCTAACCCTTGGGAAGAAAAAAAACCAGAAAAGGAACATAGAAGATATATTTTCGTGCAACCTTTCCTCTGACATTCGGGTTGAAAAAATTACAAACAAAAAAGGAACATAAAAGATCTATTTCCCTACAACCTTCCCTCCTACATTTGGGTTGTGAAAATTACAAACAGAAAAGGAGCATAGAAGATCTATTGCCTGGCAACCTTTATTCCTGCTTTCAGGTTCCAAAAATTACTATACATTTGTTTCATTTTTTCTTGTTAATAATTTGGGCATTTCGATACTACGATATTATTAAGATCTACATAAAACCCTAGCGAAGTAAAAAAAAAGGAAAAAAGAAAAGAATAAGTGAAATGGGAAAAAAAGGAGCAAAAAAGGACCTGCCAACACCCTTATTTGAGACATATCTCATTGGATTCCCCTTTTGACCTGGATCATTGCGACACCTATCATTTTAAACTTTTTTACCTCTCTAGAACCTTATTTTAGACCTATCTCATTGGATTCCACTTTTTTCCTTGATCATTGTGATACCTATCATTTTAAACCTTTTTTGTTACCTTCCTGCATGCTTATTTAAGACCTCTCTCATTGGATTCCTCTTTCTTCCCTGATCGTTGTGATACCAATAATTTTTAACATTTTTTGTTACCCGCCCACACCCTTATTTGAAGCCTATCTCATTGGATTCCGCTTCTCACCCTGATCATTGTGATACCTCTCATTTTTAACTTTCTTTTCCCCCATGGCCCACTCATCCACTCATGGATCCCACCCTCCAATAAGAAACCAATCTGAAACTCAGTACTGAACTTACTGCCCTTCAGGCCTAAGTGAATAGGGACATTCCAGCCATTCATGCAAAAATGGACTACATCGAAGCCCATATCAATACACAAATCAATGAAGTCCATTATGCTCTCAATGAATTCATCAAAAAACTCTAGGGTCCTTCCTCCTATGACCTACCTCTCTCTACTGAAGGTGTTGACTCAAACTATCCTCTACACTCTCATTCCAACTCCCCACCTCGTGACCCTCGTCTCCCTAGAGTTGAGGTCAATATTTTTTATGGATCACATCCACAAGCCTGGGATACACAGATGGAACACTATTTCTCACTGCATGGTATCACTAATGAGTTAACCAAGCTTCGTTATGGAATTCTCCATTTGGATCTGGAAACATGGAAATGGTGGCAATGGCGTCGCAATGCATGCCAAGGGTATGTTTCTTGGTCACAGTTTGTTGTGGAGTTTTATGAATGATTTGACACATAAACCCACCATTTAAGACGTTTGACCAAGTTTAAATAGTGTGGAACAGTGGAATATTATATTTTTTCTTTTGATAATTTGGCTTTCTGAATAGAGGGCATGACTGATTCTTTCTTCAGAGAATTCTTTATCAGTGGCCTCAAGGATGAAATCCATTCCCAAGTTATCATGGATTTCCCTCATACTTGGTTGGAAGCCACTAAGCATGCTGAGGAGGCACAATAGGTCATCTTGGCCCAAAGAAGAAAACCCCCTTTTTACCCTCACCCTAAACCCAACCTCCATTCCCCTCCCCCATTCCCCTTAAGCCACTCCTCTGAAGGTCCAAAAGTTAACACATACATAAATGGTTGAATGCTAACTCAAGGGTCTTTTCTATAATTGTGATGATAAATACTTTCCAGGGAATAAGTGTAAAGAACAAAAACATTTCATGGCCATTTATGAGGATGTTTCTAATGAAGATGTTGAGGTTTCACCTAACGTAGCGCTACCACCAACCGATGATATTACACCACCCTTGGATCCTCCCGAATTTGAACCATTGATCTCTCTACATGATCTCACTAGTTTTTCATCTCCTAAAACCCTCAAATTGATTGGTTACATTAAGCACATGAAAGTCATCATCATAATTGACAGTGGAAACACTCATAATTTCAGTCATCGCCACCTTTCCCAAGAAGTCAATTGTTATATCTGCGCTATCAACAATTTTCAAATCATGATTACGAATGGTGGTTCCATGAAATGTGGAGGGTGTTGTGAAAATGTGCACTTACAAATTGGTCAGTATAACTTGAAATCTCACATGTTTGCTATTGACATGGGTGGTTGTGACATTGTTCTTGGTGCATAATGGATACGCACCCTAGGACCCATACTTTTGCTAAAAACAATGAAATGGAGAAAATTGTCCACAAACTATTACAAGCGGGTGTTATCCATCCATGAACTGTTACAAGGGGTTTTATCCACTGCAACACTCCTTTCTTCATACATTTTGTAAGAGGCACACATATTTGGCTAAATTTCCAAATGAATTTCTGGTATAAGCCTACCATTTCATGGAATCTCCTCACATCGAATGTGCATCTTGGTGTTGGTCATTCGATAATATCCTTCACTTTCTCACAGTCCTTCTTTTGAAACAACGAAACCTAGGTACACCAATTCTCGCTGCATGAATGTACACTTCTTCAGGTTTATCAATAGTTTCTCTTCCTTCAAGCACTGTAGTACTTCCCTCACATTCTCAACATGCTCTATTATACTCTTACTAAAAATAAGTATATTATCCAAATATAAAACCATGAACTTACCCAAAAATTGCTTCAATACTTCATTCATCAAACTCATGAATGTGTTGGGTACATTGGTTAGTCCGAATGACATCACTAACCATTCTAAAATTCCATCTTTCATCTTGAATGCAGTCTTCCATTAGTCACCTTCTATGATTTGAATCTGGTGATAACCACTCTTCAAATAAGTTTTTGTAAAATATTCTGAACCACTCAGGAAATGCATAAGGTCATCCATTCTATTCAATGGAAACTGATACTTGATAGTGATCTTGTTTATAGCACACAAATCAATACACATTCGCCATTACCATGTCTTCTTAGGCATCAATACTATTGGTATTGCAGAAGGGCTCAAGCTCTCACGAATCAACCATCGGTCAAGCAATTCTTGCACTTGTCGATTCATCTCTTCACTCTCTGATGGAGTCATTCGGTGAGGTGATTTATTTGGAAAATTCAATCATGGGATCAGATCAATTTGGTGCGATATACTACGCAAAGGAGGTAACCCTGTGGGTAATTCCTCTACAACAATTTCTTTAAAATATTCCAACATGCGTTGGATCTATGTTGGTACAGAACTTCCCTTTTCATCCTCTTGAAGATTCTTTGACACTACAACTAAACAATATTTACTTTTTTTTTTCTCCTTCAAGAACACCTTGTCCTAACACAACATAATGTGGCTACTACTGATGTTCACGTCTTTGTTGCAACTATTGTTGTTACTCCCACCATCTTCACGCATTGGTGTCAACTTATAACATTGTTCATTTTGAGTAAATTCATATGAATTTTCTATGCCATCATGGAACACCTTCCAGTAAAACAACCACGATCTTCCAAGAAGAATATGGTGCACATCCATTTCTACTACGTCACATAACACTTTCTCTTTAAAATATCCAATTTGAAATTTTAACAAACATTGTTCAGTCACAGTCACCTACTGGCCTTTCTACAACAATGAAACTCGATAAGGATTAGGATGTGGTTCACAATTCAAATTTAGTTTCCTCTTGACCTCAGTAGAAATCAAGTTTTTTGTAATTTCTTCGTCAATAATAAAGTTACATCATTTGCCTTCAACTTTGCATCTGGTCTTAAACACAATTTTCCTTTGTTCGGGTTCTTCTATTAACTTATGTTCCGGTTTAAGTAAAATTCTTCGAAACATCGAGTTCTCACCTTGTTCGTGTGGAAGCACAACCACATCTTCTCCAACCACTGATGCATCATCTTCCATGGTAACCTGCACTCTATCATCGCCTATGTTACCGGGATCTTGAGTTTTTGGGCATTTTGGGGCTTCGTGACCTTCAAGTCCACATCTATAACAAGTAATTACATAATTTCCCTTTCCTCTTCCGAATCCGCTGCCTCTACCAACTCCATTTCCTTTGGAACTTTGGCCACTTATTGATTCCTCTTCTTTGTCATTTTCTTTAGTAGTGTTTTTTCTACCTCTTCCTCATGGCCATGTTCCCCTTAACGTCTACTAGGTTTCCCTGTCAACTTTCTCCTCCACCTTAAGGGAAACTTGGTAAGCTTCATCTACAGTATGAAAATAATGCATACTCATCTCATCCTGTATTGTATACTTCAGTCCATTCATGTATATAGCCACACATTGATACTCTGGCTCCTTAATACCAGATCCGAGTGACAACCTGAAGAACGCTTCAGTGTACTCCCACATAGGAGTATCTTTTTGCCTTAGATTTTGCACTTGTCTACACAAATTCTGCTAGTAATCCACATCTTACTCACCATCTTCTTCCAAGTATTGATATTTTCCCACCTATTATCAACTCTATCTTTCTACAACATGTCCCACCAAAGGGCAGCATGTCCTTTCAACTTTTTGATAGCAAATTGAACTCGGTTTGGATCACAAACATTCTCATATTCAAAATACCTCTCGAGATCGCCTATCCAATCTATAAGAGTTTCAACTTTCAAGCTTCCATCATAACATGAGACCTCGACTTTCACACTTCCTCTGTTACTCAGATAGGATATCAAACGCTTTGTTGGGTCTACATACTCATTATTCTATTCAATCTCACTCTCAGCATCAGATTCATAATCTACTTCGACATCTCCATCTCTTCTGTGTTCTAATTCCTCTATTCTCTGTCTCTTCAAGTTCTTGATTTCTTGCACGTCCACATGTTGCTCCTCTCATTCTGGTCGGCATTCTCCCAAGTCTCCTAGTAGTTTGAATCCTAACTACCATCCACAACCTCAATCCAGACATTGATACACCTACTTGTTATTCAACACTTTGGCTGAAACACCACTAGAATCAGGGTATTCTCTACCTGTTACCCAAACCTCCTTGGTCCAAAAAAGGGTTAAACTTAGACCAAATCAACGTCTTTTCAAAGCCATTTAACGAGTGTGAAAGAGACAAGTTCACTCATAAATATTTTCGCTTTTAAGATAGTCAGAAAAGAGCTTAAACAATACTTGATGAGAGTTCCATAGGTGAAGGTCATAATGCTTATGAGTAAGAATATGAGTTTCGAACGCAAAGTCATATCATAACTATCAGGGACTCCTGGTCCTATGGAATAATTTCAGCATGGGCACCAAATGGCATAAAGGTTCTAACTGGGGCACCCATGCTTGGTAAGCCTCTATCATTCAAAAACGACACTTCTAGTAGCAGTAAGAAGGTTTTGTGTCGCTAATAAATGAGTTTGTACATAAGGCATATGGATCACAGTCATAGGAAAATGAAAATATGAAAAATGGATTGAGAACCTATCCTATATGCGAGTGACAGAAAATACCTGCAGAAGGCATGAACGAGCAATATGACACTAGAAACCGCAAAAATCCCTGGATAAAACTACCAAAACCAACTCCATCCACTCCACTATTAGTCCACTAGGTCACAAAATTAGCATAAACTATATAAAGTGGACAAAAAATTTCTACTAATAGTAAAAATGAACAATTTTGCCATACAATTTGAGTTTTTTACCCACATACTGCATTTTAGACCATTTTTCCCACTATATTCAAGTGTCCATTGTCGAGATATGATCAACTGAATTGACAAAAGTAAGTGTCAATTTAGGCCTCATTTTTTGAGTTGAGGGTGAAAAATGTGAATTAGGGTGTACGTGAGCTATAGTTTATCAGATAACAATGAAGCCCGCATACAAGTCCGCAAACAAGTTTTTTAATGAATTTAACTCAAAAAATGTTTTTCCTTTGGCAGGATGGTGCTTCAATGGAGAGAGAGAACATTTGAATGGAGAGAGAGAACATGAGGAAGTAGATGCAACAGTGGTAAGAGGAGGGCCCAACTAGCTCTAAAAATATGTGGCCTATACAAATTTTGGACTCTCAAAGGGTTGAGGGCTCAAGTGAGGCTACTTCAAATGCTCATAAACTATTGAGATCTGGAGACAAAGGCCTTCAATCTTGATGGGAAACCATTGAGAATTGAAGTAGATTACCTGTATTTGAAATTATAAGAGTTTTGTCATTTTTTTAATAGAGCTGAGAGCTATTTTTCTTCATGATATTTTTCAGTGTATTTAATTCACAAATGTATGTAAGGCGTAGTTTAAATGTTTTCCTTAATCATTTAAGACAATTAACATTGGGATTAGGTAATATAATCCGTTTTTGCATTTTTTGAATGCATAAATAAATTTAGTTCTTTGAAAAGATTTTTAATATATTTTAATTATGTAGATTTAACAATTAAAATTTGCAATTGCAACTATTTTGATCAAATTTTTAATAAAATAAATAAATAAATAAGTAACATTATTTTCTTGCAACTATTTTGATCAAATTTTTAATAAAATAAATAAATAAATAAGTAACATTATTTTCTTGGTATATCCCTGCTTGGCATGAAAAGTTTAAATGACCATTCAGGCCTATTTCATCTTCCCATAAAGATAGTATTGATAACATGTGTGTTTATTTAAGTAATACAAACTATTATGATATACTTGTATTTCGAGATTAGCTGCTAAAGATATTCAATTATTACGATATACTTCTATTTGGACATTAGCTGCTGAAGATATTCAATTAAGAGATCTTTTGATCTGTAGTTACTATAATAGTCATTGGAGAGTTCCTTTATTTTTAATATCAAACTTACGCCAACTGATAGGGTCTGGGATTCTTAACCTGATTTCTGTGCATGATAAAATGAATGTTGTAATTGAATAGGCTGAATGAATTAGGGAAGCATAGATAAATAAAGTGTTTTTTTTATGTAATCTTGTATATATATTTTTTTCACGGGAAATTTGGTGGGGAAACTTGATACTTTCCTATTTTATAGATGATATGAGATTTCTGTGCATGATAAAATGAATGTTGTAATTGAATAGGCTGAATGAATTAGGGAAGCATAGATAAATAAAGTGTTTTTTTTTTATGTAATCTTGTATATATATTTTTTTCACGGGAAATTTGGTGGGGAAATTTGATAGTTTCCTATTTCATAGATGATATGAGATGTTAAACATTTGAACGTGTTACCAATTGTGCTATCTCATGAGACTATGCAATTCTGTACTTCAACATGAAAGTTTGTGTGATTTGCATTTTCACGAATTTCTTTTGGTAGTTTGGCACAGAATTATAAAATATGTTTCTTCTTAAACAAGTAAACCTATGGATTCTTTCCAGAGATTCTCCCTTTTAGTCTACAAGTCTTCTCTAGGTAATTGCAATATGATATTGGACTTCGTCCACTGTTTCCTGCTGTTCATATGGTGGTCAAATCGATGAAGTTGTTAGAATGTCAAAGGAAGCTAGTCACCTAAGCCCGCTTGAAAAGGACTCCCACGTTCCATTCTTCTTGCC
>WSFP011425771.1:0-22324 GCA_009831015.1 Picea engelmannii
GAAGTTAGTGGGGATGGAAGGCAGCGACAGATACTTTGAAACATTTGTGAACTGTGGTAGAATGAAGCTTGCGAGTTCGAGGAGTCTGTGGTGGAATTGTAGATCACGGAAGTTTTGAGTGCAAGATGTATATCACAGAACAAGAAGCATATGAGTTCGAAAGTCCCAACCCGGCAACCGCGGCCATAAAATTGGCTAAGTATGGAAAGGAACAACGGTCGATCAGATTTGTCATGTGAGGATATAGATGGAGATGAAGATATGTCATCCCGCAAATGCTAGAACCCGCGATTATAGAAAGGCGACCAAGTATATAACTAGAAAGAGATAATACACATGAAGAATAAAAGGGAAAAAGGACTAAGGCGTCGGCAATGGAATTATAGATCGTGGAAATTTCAAGTGCAAGATGTATATCACGAAACAAGAAGCAGCAGAGTTCAAAAGCGCCAAGCCGAAACAGTGACTAAGAACTGGAGATTTCGTGAACCCATCAACACAAGGATCCACAATAGGATGACAAGGTCTCCCCAGAATATGGGAGGCCCCGATGGTTAAATTGTATCGCTCGAAACATTTGAATGCATAATCTGTAACACGGAAGAGGGGACGATGTCGAAATACGGTAGTCAATTTGTATATTGCGAAGGGTTGGATGCCAACTGTTTTGTACCAGTGTCTTCAGTTGTCACTAGTAAGAGAATAGTTAATGTATATTAGGAAGGATAGAAAGTTATAAAATTGGCCAAGTATGGAAAGGAACAGTGGCAGGTCAGATTTGGCATGTCAGGATATAGACGGAGATGAAGATATGTCAGCCTGCAAAAGCTAGAACCCACAATCATAGAAAGGAGACTAAGTATATAACCAAAAAAGGATAATACAAGGGAAGAAGAAAAGGGAAAAGGGACTAAGGAGTCTACGATGGAATTGCAGATCATGGAAATCTTGAGTGCAAGATGTATATCATGGAACAAGAAGCAGCAGAGTTTGAAAGCGCCAACCTGGCAACCACGGGCATAAAATTGGCTAAGTATGGAAAAGAACAGTGGTCGGTCGGAATCGTCAAGTGAAGATATAGATGGAGATGAAGATATGTCAGCCCACGAACGTTGGAACCCGCGATCATAGCAAGGTGACTAAGTATATAATGAGAAAGCGATAATACACAGGAAGAAGACAAGGGAAAAAGGACGAAGTATCCCACAGAAGAACATCTACTGCTCATTTATTAATGCCAAACCTTTAGAACCCCTGGCAAGCTCTTAGTATTAAAGGCATAAATTGCATATCACGAAAGTTCTTTGGGTACACAATGTATATGATGGAACAGGGGACATAAGTGTTGGATACCGCAAACCCAGGAGCCAGTGATCAGATAATTGGCTAAGTATTGAAAGGGACCGCGGTCGGTCGAGTCCATGGTGTGAAGATATAGATAAAGAGTCCAATTTGTGAATCCACGAGGCCGTGCAGACAGAACACAAAGGGATAATAGAGGGGGGGGAAGAGAAAAATTAAGAGTTTTTATACATTCCTGCAGACAAATTGTATATTGCAGAACTCTAGGCACTGTTTGCAACTCGCGGAAGATTCAAAACACAATTTTGAGACCATCAATCTGCAAACCCGCAATTGAGAAAGTGTCCAAGTATGGAACACGGAAACGATGGGCGGGACTTGTTTTCGCTAATATATTGAAATTTGTAATAGATTTGCCACTACCTGGCAAGATCTTCTTTGCATGTTTCTGAACAAGTTCTGTAGGGATGGTTGGTTCTCCAAACTTTTTCTTATAAATGACAATCTTTACGGTTGTTGCATGATGTCGTTTTAGCAACCTGACAACCCTGGGTATGAAATTGGCTAAGTATGGAAAGGAACAGCGGTCGGTCGGATTCGTCATGTGAGGATATAGATCGAGATGAAGATATGTCATCCCCCCAATGTTGGAAACCGTGATCATAGAAATATGACTAAGTAAATAACTAGAAAGTGATAATACATGGGAAGAACACAAGGGAAAAAGTACTAAGTATCTCCCAGAAGAACATCTATTGTTCGTTTATTAATTCCAATCGTGGAATTGTAGATCACAGAAGTTTTCAGTGAAAGATGTATATCACAGAAAAATAAGCAACAGAGTTCGTAAGCGCCAACCCGGCAACCGGGACCATAAAATTGGCTAAGTATAGAAAGGAACAAAGGTCGGTCGGAATCGTCATGTGAGGATATAGATGGAGATGACGAGATGTCAGCCCGCCAACCCTGGAATCGCGATGGAATTGTAGATCACGGAAGCTTTGAGTGCAAGATGTATATCATGAAACAATAAGCCATAGAGTTCGTAAGCGCCAACCCAACAACCGAGGCCAGAAAATTGGCCAAGTATGGAAAGGAACAAAGTTCGGTCGGATTCGTCATGTGAGGATATAGATGGAGATGAAGATATGTCACCTCGCCAACCCTGGAACGAGATATCATAGAAAGGCGAGTAAGTATATAACCAGAAAGTGATAATGGAAGGGAAGAAGGAAATGTGAGTTCGTATGCGCCAACCTGGAAACCGTGGCCATAAAATTGACTAAGTATGGAAAGGAACAACGGTCGGTCAGATTCATCATGCTAGGATATAGATGGATATGAAGATATGCCAGCCTGCCAACCCTGCAACCCACGATCATAAAAAGGAGACTAAGTATATAACCAAAAATCGATAATGGACAGGAAGAAGAAAAAGGGAAAAGGACTAAGAATCTGCCAATAGAAAATCCATTTTTTTCGTTTATTAATGCCAATGTTTTCGATAAATTTTTATATTTATCCCAATAGTACTCATATTAGTATATATGCATGGATATTATCAAATAGAATAAGCTGCAATATATGCAAGATATTGAACAGGAACATGGCGTCAACACTTGAGTTGCCTTCTTGTAAGTCATTAATTCATTCTATTTATGGGACCTGAAGAATGAAACCAGGACGGGTCCTCCAATTTCTTTATTTAAGGAACATGGTTCTGTGTAGAATAAACCAGCTAGTCTTACCGATTCTCTTAAAAAAAAAAGTAAGGCCTATGACAGATTATTCTTCTATGTAAAATGTAAGGAATGAACAGAGTGGCCTTTATTTAAATTGAAGTATCAGGCAGTAGAAAGAAAAGGTTGATGTCCATGTTTAACGACACACAGGAAAAAAGGTACAAAATAGAATGAAAAGCAATACCAGAGATTGGAAAACACCATAAAAAAAATAAAACCGCAAATATTATATATTCAAATAAGATGGGTTACAAAATACAGTTGAGATTATTGGCCACAATGATTGTGAGTTGGCATGTCACCGACCAACAAAAAATATGTACAATAATGAAGCTTGTTGACAGTCTTCTTCACAATCAAATCCTTGTTTCATTAAAAACAATGAGTTGAATATCAATTACAGGCTTCGACTTAATTCGAGCTGCCAACTAGATCTAGCCGAGTTTTTTGAATAGTTTGTCTCTTCTAGATATGGCCTTCTTGCACTGGTTGGTTATTCAACATTCCATTCTTTGTTAAGTATTAATTTCCCTCTGTTGTCGAAAAATTGGGGTTTAACGTGCCTTCCGTGTAATGTTCCTGGCCATTGACATCCAAGACAACTTAGAAATGCGATTCAGGCCCAATTCAAAGTCGAATGAGTCATTTAATGTGTCATCGGATATGGGGGAAACAAATCCTGTTAGGCAACAAAAGCCGAAACAGGGAAAAAATTCAAGTGTGTTGTCATTGTTATTCTCCCTGTATTCGATAATTTGTTTGGTTGAAAAGCCTGCCTGAAGATTTGTATGTTGAACTTCTTTGTTTTATTACAGTAAATTGCAAGGAACGTCTAAGCCAGCTGGAAAATGTTCTCATGTTCAAGTACATAACTTCTCCCGACAGCACAGGTCTGGCAAGTGTATCAAATGTTGCAGATCGCAGCAAAATATATCTTTCGTCGTAGGGGTGGCATACATGGCAGCCAACAGAAAGGTCTAGAATGTTCGGAGGTGACATCAAATATTACTCCATGCTCGAATACACTCGGGAGGAAATTACAGAATTGGATACCAATGAACGTTATATGGCGTTTTATCCACTCATACAGTTTATGTTACCTGCTTCTGGGTACATTCACGAATGGATTAATATTTCGCGTCATTTCCGAACATCAAATACCATTTTGCACGCCACGATAGGTGTTACTCCCCTAACGAAGACAAATTCTTTTGTGCTCTACAGAACTCCATACACTTGCCAAACCTATGTTGCTGGAAGAAACTATATACTTCAATGAAGGAGTTTTTTTGCACATAACCTGAAACTCTATCCAAACTCCCAGGAAGAAAACAAAGAAGATCAACAAACAAATCTCTAGGCAAGCCTTTCAACCAACCAAAGCATCGAATACAGGGAGAACACCAACCAGAAAATACTTGTTTTTGTTTCCCTTTACTGAGTTTCTGCTGGATAACAAAGTTTTTTTTTGGCATCAAATCCCACGTCACATAAGACCAATCTATCTTATTTAATTTGGACCTCAAGTATTTGGGCCGAACTCTTTGATGATAGAGAGAAATGGCAATAAGTATTTAAAAGCAACACTAGATGATGACAGTATGATCTTCTGTAGATTTTGGGTTGATTCGTCTTAATGACATATGTTCTCAATCTTTTCGCTTATTAATGCCAATCTTTTCGAATATGTGCGTTGAATAGTGACTAATAGCATGTATTAACATTCCCATATCCGAGCAGATTCTCAAATCTGACAACATCTAACATATGCACAGTATTAAAGAGGGACATGACATCAATGCATCTGTGGATGACACGTTCGTGGATGGAAACGAGGTAGTACATGTATGCATTGTTATCACGATGAAGCCTTTGAAAAACTAAAATAGCCAATATTTTATTTTTTTTTGCAAATTCAAAATGCCACATGTCCATTCATTTTAATGGGAGATGTCCTGGACCTTTCCGCTTATCAAGGCCAATCTTTTCAAACATGTATGGTCGGTTGTCACTTTTGAAAGCATAATTAATGTCCATTGGGAAGGGCGGAAGGTAGCGGGGATGGAGGGGAGCAGAAAATTCTTTTAAACTTTTCTGAACCTACGAAGGCGTGAACCCATGAAACTCTGAAAACTTGACTAAGTATGGAAAGGCAGGTCAGACAGACAAACTCATCGTAGGAAGAGGTAGGGCTACAAATTCAAGGAGTGTGGGGTCGAATTGTAGAGCACAGAAGTTTTGGGTGCAAGATGTATACATCGAACACGAGTTACCATAGTTCAATAGCACCTATCCACGAAGCCGTGTTCATAAAATTGGCTAAGTATGCAACCAAACGGTGGTCGGTCAGAATCGTGATGCGAAGATATAGATGGAGATAATGGTTTGCCAGTTCGCCACACCGGGAATGAAGTATAGAACTGGAAACGCATAATAGAACGGAAGAACAAAAGGTAAAAAACAGGAAAGTTTACAAACAGGAAAAAAAAGAAAGGAGAGAATAACTATATTGTTCAGACAGCAACACTTATTCTCATAAATATGAAACCATAGTAAGACATAAACCATGGAAAAATCATTGCCAACTATGAAATATAGTTGGAGCCCGACGAACTTTGGTTGAAGCTGTAAGAGATGCAATTTAAATCATTTGCAAATTTGTGTATGTTATGTTATCTTACCACTATTTTATGCGGATCCAACTGCAAAACAATGTAACAACATATTCAATTGCAGGTGCAGCACCCCAACATTGCAAGACTTAGGCAAACAAGAGAAAGCAATAAACAACAACCCAGCTAAGAAGCACCAAAACACCCAACTACAGCCACGAAACCCAAACCCTGCAAAGTTGAATCAAACAACAATAAACAACATCCAGCGAACAAAGAAACAAGCACCAACCAACCAACCAGGAATGTCGCAGTTCCAATCGCGGTTGCAGAACCCCAAACGTGCAAACTGCAACAAGACGAACAGGAAAACAAGAGCAACAACAGGAAAATAAGTAATCATTGGAGATGCAAGAAGTAAGCATGAACCACTGAACCAATAACATCGTCGAAGTACAACATTGCCCAAATTGACTGCAAAGAACATTGTGTATAGAAGCAGCAAATAACAACCCATTTAAGAAGCACCAAAATGCCCACCTGCAACCGCAAGACCCGAACCATGGAAATTTGAATCAAACAACAATAAACAACATATAGTGAACAAAGAAGCAAGCACCAACCAGTCGACCAAGAATGTCGCAGTTTCAATTGCGGCTGCAAAACCCCAAACCTCTGCAATAAAACAAATAGGAAAACAAGAACAACAAGAATAGGCAAACAAGAAATCAGTGAAGATGCAAGAAACAAACATGAACCGATGAACTAGCAATACCGCTAAAGTATTGTAACAAGCCTCCTAAGTAAACATTCAACGATGTGAAGCATGTTAGGTAAACATTTAAGTCTGTCATAAATGGTATGTAAACATTTAAGAAATAATGCAGTGTAGCAGATCTTTGACGTACCCAAAAAAAAATATTATAATTTATGTAACAATAGTTGGAATAGTAGAGAATGTGTTCGAAGGACAGATTTTGGATATGCTAGCATATCAAACATTGGGATAAATTTATCTAGCGGAAAATTCTAAGACAAACATTCAAGCTAATGCTAGCATTAATCCACCTTCGAGCAATGCATAAGAAAAATATACGATTCAAAAAGACTGTAGACGATCAAAAAATTTGGATATGGTAACATATAAAACATTGGTAATAGCGAAGCTGGCAATAAGACCTCCAATCTGTTATCCAATCAGATCACTACATATATGGTACTTTTTATTATATGAAAATCAATGTTTTTAGTTCCCTAGCTCCAACAATAGATATTATGCAAATATTTGTGATCAAAGTACAAACTAATACCAGGTCAACGAATTATCGATCGTTATATTCCCTCTATGCCTATGGCAAGGAGTAATAATACAATCTATCCTCAAGTATTTCCTTATAATCTTCTAAAAGGTTAAAACAACAACTTATGCACATTGAATTTGGTGCACCAATTCATTGAATGGTCCACTTATGTAGATCATATTCTATGGGACATAAGTTAATAAAGTGTGAGATAATAAATATACTCATTAAGAACTTAATGTCAAAATGCCATAAGTTCATAAGTTCAATGGGGATTCTAATTTTAGAGTTTGAATCTACCTTTGATAAACACCTATTTGTCTAGGATGACTAATGGAGGGATTTACCCTCAATCCTTAGCTAGGACTCTATTTTTCTTTATTGGATATGTTCCTATGTCTTAGTAAATAGTTACTTTACTAATTAATTGTTCATGGGTTGGGTTAAAATATTGCAATATTATAAGGTTTTATAAAATTACCCTAATATCAATTATTATGGATTTTTTAGGATTAATTTATTCTTTTTATTTAATGATGTGGAAACTACCATAACTATTATTTTCCCTTTCACAAAATGAAAATGTAATCGCTTCATTCTTCAATATTGATGTTAAGCGAGTGATCCCATCCTCCACATCTTGTAACTCCCATTGATTCACTTATTATTATTTCATCCCGAAGTGTCTTGTGATATATTATTTCTTTGATTAATTAGGTCTTACTTTAAAGCTATCTATAGTCTAATCTTCATTGTGTATTATGAATTGAAAATCAAAGAGATAATATATATAAACAAAATTTTGAAACATATTACTTAATTTTCATGTTTATTTTTTTAAGGTTCAAAAAAAATAAAGTAGGACTTCAGTGGATGGTAATCATTATCATCTTGAAGCTCATAATAAAAGTGAAAAAACAAAAGTTAACTATACTTATTGATGATGATTAGTGAGTTTGTAATAGACCGTAATCATCATCATTAGGTTAACGTTTACTAAAGACTTATTAATATTCAATAATAAGTATAATTAACTTCTATTTTTTCACTTTTATATTATAGTCTTAATGATGATGATGATTACCATATTAATAATCAATAATAAGTATAATTAACTTTTATTTTTTCACTTTTATATTATAGTTTTAATGATGATGATGATTACCATCCATTGAGATCAACTTTGATCTATAAGATATTAAGAAAATTGATGATGGAAACTTTCCTCACCCTCTTTACGAATTTTTTTAGTCCAATTTTAAAAAGTTTATTTTACTTTAACCTAGTTTCACAATAAATCATTAATTAAATATAACTTATTTAATACAATAAATAATTTCTTAGAGGTGTAAGGTGTGGAGGGGATCATATATGGTCTCGATGGAAAATAGTAAATAAATTATGCATGGGGACTTGGTAATGCAGCCAACAATAAGGCAGAGGCAATGGTGATCTATCAAGGTTTAATAATGGTCAAGGAACATGGGATAAGCTATGTAATAGCGGTAGGTGATTTCGTGATAGCAATAAGATACGTGTATCACCGAACGTCTCCTCTAGATTTCTTCCTTTCTCACATTATGCAAAGCTGCAATGTAATGGCTCAAGACTTTAAAAATGCATATTATGAGGTTTTAAGAGTTCACAAATCTGAAGTTAAATCGGGGGAGGGCTCTAAGAGTTCACAAACCAACATAGGCATGGTTTGGGTGA
Source organism: Picea engelmannii (assembly GCA_009831015.1). Lineage (NCBI taxonomy): Eukaryota > Viridiplantae > Streptophyta > Pinopsida > Pinales > Pinaceae > Picea > Picea engelmannii. Next base: position 8,671 of record WSFP011425771.1, read on the forward strand.
AGGGAAATTAAAAGTAAATCGGGGGAGGGCTCTACCTTCAAGCCCCTCCTTTAATATTATTTCTCATTTTTCATAGGATGTCATCCATTTCCAAGTGTCCCATCATGAATGGGAGAAGGAATGTGGAGTTATGGTTCACATGGGGCTCATTACACTAATACCTTCCCTCACTAGGATGAGAGTTTATCTGTAGTACTATGGAGAAGTTATTCTTTGCAAATGGTTTTTTTTTCTCAACTCTACTTGATGGGTTCAAGGCCATAGACAACATTCCTATGTCTAATCTATATGACACTAGAAGAGTGAGTATGGGAGTTTGATTTAGAAGTGTATGGGTTAGGGGGTTGTTGCTCAATAATTTCAGTGATAGCTTGGCTAGGGAATCATTAAGAATATTGTTAGCAATTTGAGAGTTCTCATACTTTGGAGAATTGGTTTGGCACTGCATCACCTTTGTAATATCCATGGTTCATTTCCATTGCATAAACAATTATTGTCTCCTTTGTGAGCTAGTGGAAGTAAAGCATGGGCTTAAGAGGTGTGATGTAGCAAAGGGTATAAAAGATTCAGAGCATTGTGATGAATTTGACTCTTAAATAGAACCAATGATAGGAGGTCTGGGAACAAAGGGTTTCTATAAAAAATAGAGTTAGAGATCAATGTGCAATGGACACTGCCACTCAATTGTCAGCACTTAAGAACTAAAACAAGAGTTCATTGTCTTTATGAAAATTTAGAGGGGAAGATGCTTTAGAGCTTGAGTCTAAATTAAGTTCGTTGCACTCATTGGTTTCAAGAATTTGGATTTATCTTTAGCTCCTTAGAAGGTGGTGTTGTCTCCACTCCATTTGGTCTTTATTTTAGTTTGGGATTCATCTCAATATGGTTCTTCTTGGGTCAAGGATGAGGTCATGGACTTGCAGCACATTCCTCAACTGGATATGGTGGATGTTGTAAGTGAATCTTGATCTACAGACAAATCATATGTGGATATGCATGATGTGGAGAACACTATGGAGACTCATTTTGGAATGGTATTAGAAACCCCTCGAGTGACCAATCTTTAAGTAATTCTCTATTCTTGATATGTTTTTTGAGGTAGTGTTATTATTGTGTCAGTTTGTACGATGTTATACTTGATATGTTTATCAATATATGGTATGGTTAGGAAAGTTTAAGGAATTTTGGATGAAGAATTTTTTATTTTTGCTAGTAGATCGTGGCCATTTTATAAACTTTTTGTATCACAAAGTTGTCTGGTTCAACTGCAAATTTTTCTGATACAAAGATATCCATTATTGTTTATACTAAAAATTTCTCAATTAAATTTTTTTAACAAAAAAATGTATTTATATGATTATACGGGAGCTATGTGAACCTCAACCATATGTAGTAAACCCCACAACATTGGTAATATGGGAAAAGGAGAAATCATCACAACTAACATTTTCTTCACCACTAAACACCACCAACTAAGCATCGACTAAGGTAGCATCTCATCTAGATAGAGAAGACATATATATAGATACATATCCACTAGCACCCAAGTAAGTAGCAAAGACAACTAGGAAGAAGATGTGGCAACTAAAGATCGAGATCGAGAACCAGAACCAGAACCAAAATAAGCAGGGGCAGTTGCACCTATACCAAGGGAAATATATCCAGTAGCAAATTCCCTCTACACGGGGGAAGAGGTAGCATCAAAACATGCATATGAGCAAGCATTTAAGCCAATAACATAAGCAAAGGTAGGTTTTAACAAAATGTTCGATAATATATTTATGTGCTAGTGTTCATCGTATACTAGGAGTTTGTGGTACAATCGTTGACAATAAATAGTGACTTGTTGCTATAAAGCTCTTAATTTTTTTACTTTTACAAAAATATTTCTCACCAACTTAGATATTTTATAATTCACTCAAAAAAAATGTAATATTTAATCATAATAATGAGCATTACAAAACTCAATAATCTTATGATTTATATTATATGCACATTTAAATTATTTTTTTAATAAATTATATTGTTAATACACACAAAATACAATTATTTATTGTAGGTTTGTATTTTTAATTTTATAAATTCACATTAAGAGTATGATATACATTGTTGGCTTGTTTTTTTCGGTGTCTATTGAATTTTAGAATCTATATGTAAGAGATTTTTCACTTCCTTTTTTCTTTTTTCCTTTTGTCTTTCAAAAAATTTGTGTATATACTATTTCAAGAAAAAATGAAAAATATATATCTTTATGTGCATGGGGAAATTAAAATTGATCTTTTAAGAGCATAAAAAACTTAATGAAAATTTGATTGTTTGTTTACTATCAATGTTCTTTATACAATCATCCAAAAGAAATAAGTCATTTTAGGCTTTACATTAAAAAAAAAACATCATGTCAATAGTAAAACCAAATTTTCCTTTTCCATTTTTTAAATTTTTTCTTCTTTATTTGGAGAGACTAATCATATATTAATATCTAAGTGGTTGAAAGTTAAGGGCCTACCTCCACTTCTTTTGTCTTGAAAATACCTGAATGCAGAGAAAGATCTTTTTTAGAAAGTTCATTAGCTATAACATTCAACTCTCTCTATGTCAATTGGGTTTAGCTCGAGTGGTTGGGAGGAATGATTGTTATCCTCCCCACCCAAGTTCAATTCTCCCAAGTGACATGTTGAGCGCTTAACGAGTATATTGTTGTAATGGATTTGAGCCATGTTGTTGATCATCCTTACTTGGAAAAAAGCATTCAACTCTCTCAATATATATGATGGAATAAATTTTGGAAAATTTTCATTTTAGTTCTTTTATTCTTTCTGTAATTGGAGGGAAGTGTTTTTTATATTGTTTTTCTCATTTATCCAATCTATGACAATCTTATAATCTCCCATTCTTTGAATTTGATCAACTCCTTGTCTAGATACTAGCCTCATTAACATCTAGAATGCATTCAATTATTTCCAATTATTTGTTCTCGCACCTAGGGCTACTTTAAAACATAAATTATGTTATTCCTTTAGAAAAAGAACACCTCCTACCAAAATTATTTCAAGGTCCCCTTGACATGCCCCATCAAAATACCCCCATGCATATGTTTTTCCAATGTTTATTTTTACAACCAACCTTGTAGGCTTTACCTTTCATGGCTTTCAAACCCCTTCATAGGCATATTTAATTAGATATACGAGTTGGATAGGCAACCTATCCTTGTTTTGGAAAATAATTTCATTTGTTACCAACCAAAGGGCCCAAAATGTTATGCATGGAAAGGCCTTATGGTCCTTGATTGATTTCTCCTTGAACTAGATATCCAACTATCCCACTATAGAATTTCCTTGCCATTTTCCTCTTCCACATTCCATCTTTAGAGCTTCCTCCCAAACTTCCTTTATGAAAGGACATCTACCAACAAGTGAGATATATTATCATTATCATGTTTATATAGAATGCATGTTTATGTCCTATGAAAAATATCTCCCTTTATAATTAACCCATGTCGGAATTTTATTTGCAAGAGATAACCAAAGAAACAATATTGTTTTGGGGGGGATTTTAATTTTCATGTCATCTCCTTCCTCTTCTAGAAACATTTCCTTGTATATTAATTGGTAAGTATATCTCCCCGATGAGATATTTTATTACCATATTATTTCATCATCTTCTTCCCTAATCCTTATTGCACTATGTTTTAGCCTTTGCACATATTGGGTCAAATTTATGCTTCCTACCCTGAAGTCCCAACCTTTTTTATCATATTCATCCTTGATTATGAATATATAAATTGTATGGATCTGTTTTCTTTATGAGATAATGATTGGCTTTCAAATTTATGGCTTTGATAATTGACTTAGGTAATATAAATTCCACCACAACCCACCCAAGAATATCCTCTTATTCTCACTCTGGTCTCACATCCCACTCTCTAAGACAACAAATTTCCAACAAGTGGAAAATATTTTACTAGTGCCTTCCATCCTAAGGAGGCTCTTGATATCGTTTTCATTTGTAGTATAATCAAGTCCTCAAGAGACAATGGATGAATGCATTTCTACATCATCACTTGTTTCCACAAACCCTGTTCTTACATTAACCTCCAAAGACTATTTTGTGCCAAAGCTTGACCAAAGTAATGTATATTCTTCAAACCCCATCCCTTAAATTCTTTAATTTTTGGTATCTTATTCCATTTTACCAAAGGAATGCCTTCCGTTTTTTCTTTCCTATCATAAGAAACTAAATCACCTCTTTCTTATTTTTCTAGTATTCCTTTTGGGATATAAGCTAGCATAAATTTCTTCAAGAACTAATTTTACCAGAGTCAATATTCCTCCACAAGAAATAAACCTATAGCTCCAAATTGAGACTTCACGTTCTATATTTTCAAGGATCTGGTTCCAATCCTTAAACCTATAAGAACTAGGCTTCAACATAAATCCCAAATACCTCACTTCAATATCAATAAAGGATACCTTGAAAGGAAGAATTTGAAGTATCCCTCTTTCTTTCTATGCTTCTAAACTGTTGAATACAACATTTTCTTTGTATGATTTTTATATCATCCATGTCACTCTGTGATATCAATCTATAATCTCCTTGTATTTTTTTGCTTCCCTCACAGTGCCTATCCCAAATAAGAAAACATAATCAACAAAAAATAAATGAGATAGGGATAAAGTTTTTCCTACCTTTATTCCTTTTAAATCACTTTCTCTTTTGCACTCTTTAACTTCTGTACTTAGGAACTCAACTACTAGCAAGAAATAGAATAGTCGCATAGGACAACCTTATCTTAATCTCCTTTTGGGGGAAAATGGATGTTGACCCATTTATTAGAAGAGAAATAGACATAGAAAATAGGCATCCCATTATCCAGTGTACCATCTAAAGATTAATTCCAATATGAATTAGCATTATCCTCATATATAACCAACTTACCTTATTGCAGGCCTTAGATAGGTCTTCTTTGAGAACCATAGGTAGCATCTTATGTATTGTTATGGAATATAAACCCTCCTGACCCACTCCTACTACATCATGAATCCACTTGTTGTGTAAGAAACCAAAATACTATTGAGAGATGCTGTTTGAGAAGACCATATTTAACATGGAGGCTATTATCTTAGAAATTATTTTGTAAATTTCATTGCATAAGGAGACTGGCTTGTAATCCTCAAAATATTTGGGGTTATTCTTTCAAGGGATGAGTGCTATGCAATTTTATTTGATGAAACCTATCACTTTGTTTGATAATATTGATTCATCCTTGTCAATTGATTTTAGCTCGAGTGGTTGGGAGGAATTATTGTTATCATCCCCACCCAATTTCAATTCCCACAAGTCACATGTTGAACTCTTAATGAGTATATTATTTTAATGTATTTGATCCCTATTTTTGACCGAATTTGTGCCCTAAATATTCTATGGTTTACCCTTGGTATCATCCTTGAAATGAGGGGAATTACTCAGGTGTTTTCCCTGCTCTTTGTAACTTGGAAAAAAATATTGATTCCTCCATTACCCTAAATATGTATTCCTCCATCAAATCATAAAACCCCAAATAGAATTCCACTATCCATCCATGTGGTCCTAGAATATTTGACTTCTCAAAATATTCTAACACTACTTTAAGTTCTTCTTTGGATACTTTTGCTAAAATTTCTTCATTTTTCTGTGATCCATGAATATTGGAAATAGGATGTCATTTTAACTATTTATTTAATATTTTCCTTGGAAGGGGATCTTGATATACCTTCAGAAAGTGGGATACCCCCAAATTTTCAATCTCCTCAAACCTTATGACCTTTGTTCCATCCTTCTTTCTCATCTCCCAAATAGTGTTAATGTTTTTCTTGTGCTTTACATAGTTCTAGACGAACTTAGTATTCTCATCCCCTTCTACTAACCAGATTGACCTACTTTTCACTCTCCATTTTTCTTCCTCCCACTTTAACAACTTCATTTTTTCTCCTCAAGAACATTTCGTAACTTCTTTTCCTTTTCTGAAAATGTTCTCCTAGTTTTTTATTAAATATATGTATAATATAAGCATCAACCTTGAGTAAATCCTTTTGAGTTTTGAAATTTGAGTTTTTCCCAATCTGAGTCCTATAACATTCTTGAATTTTTTAAATCTCTCCATAAATTAGAACATGGCTATGCTCTCATTTGATGGATCATAACTTTTCCAATTTTGATTAACCAGTATTATAAATTCCTCATTCTCCATCCATTTTGAATTGAATTTAAAAGGGCCTTGAGGTTTATTATTTTCCTTATCTATTTGAAGAAGAGTTGGAAGATGGTATGAAGAACCACCCTCCCCCGCCCCAAATTTGATTTGGACTACTTTGTACATCACCCATACTACCACCAATAAAATTTTAGTCTTTTAGAACTCCCTCTTGAGTAAGCTCTATCTCTCTCATTTGATGGACCATACTTTTTCCAACTTTGATTAACCAAGCTTATGACTTCTTCGTTCTCCATTGAATTGAATTTAAAAGGTCCTAGAGGTTTATTCTCATCATTCTATATTTGAAGAAGACATAGAATATGGACTAAAGAGCCACCCTCCCCCACCCAACATTTGATATAAACTACTTCCTACACCACCATTGCTTCCACCAAGAACCTATCTAGTCATTTAGAAACCTCGTAATCTCCAACCCTAAAATTTATCCAGGTTGGAACTATTTTTAATGGCATCACATCATGCAAACCTATTTCTTCAAACATAGAGTGAAATATTCTACCAATGGATATACTCTTTTATTGGTGCCCCATACTTCTCGTATTCTAGTTTTGAGGTTAAGACCCCACAAAAAAAAATTACATGTTCTTCTTTAAGGATACCTTGAACAAATAAATTGCCCCATAATTTTTTTATGTCCTCATAAGGACCATACATGTTGATAATGGAAAATGTCTTCCCCAATTCCATTGACCACAAATATGTTAGTATATTTTCATTGAGAACATAATAATTAATGAGGTTAAGGAATTTGTTCCACCTTGTTAATAACCCCCCCAAATTTCCCATTTGAATTTAGGGTAAGAAAGTTCCATTCTTCTAGAAAAGCTAATAAAACTCTTTTTGTTTTTCCCCATTCACACATTGTCTCTTAGATCACAATTATATTTGGTTTAAATTGTGCAACCATTCTATCAAGGGATAGTATTTATTGAGAGCCCCCCTAAACCCTTGCATTTAAGGAGAGGATAATCATGGTTTAAACTTTACTAAGGCAAACCTTGCTCTAAGGCCCCCCTTAATGGTATGTTTGTTTCTTTCTAGAATTTCCTTTTGTGTTATTTTTTTTCTAATGATAAAAAGGATTTTCTACATACTAGATAGGGTTGCAAGGATCTAAATCCAATCCCACTTGTATGCCCCATCATCCATCTATGAATATCCTTTCTTAGGTATAAGTTTATATCTAGGGTTTTTTTCTCCTTTATCTTCGTTACAGTATACATACATAGAATAGGTTGATTTTATTTCTAAGGATGAAATTTAAAAAGGTACATTGTTAATTACCACTTGTAAGGGAATCATTTTCCCCTTGCATAGAGTCTTGTTTGACAGGAGGGAAGATTTTCTTATTACAGACAACTTACTATATGAAATCCAACGTTTCCTTCCACGGCCTTACGGTTATGGGGCTAATGGGATCCTCTTCCATATTATTCTTTGAGTCTTAAATATTCTCAAAGAAAGGAAGAGAAGGTTTATCAATTGATGTCATAACTTCTTCCTCAACCCTTCTTCCAACATTCTTCCTCAACCCTTCTTCCAACATTCTTCCTCGACCCTTTTGCCAATAAAAAATTGCCTTTTTCTATAGTTTGGGTGGAATGTGAGACTTCAATAAGGACCCCCATATTATAAAAATTTGAGTGGACACAAGGGTTTATGGAGTGAATATGAGTTATAATTCCTTTCTCCTCTTTTACCTCTGATACCAACCCCACTCTTGTAATCCTAGCATATTGCTAGTGAACTAGTAACTTGTCCCTTAAGCTAAAAACAAAATTCAAAAGACATTCCTCCCCTTCTTCTTAGTAACCCATGAGGTCCTCTTCTTCCACTATAGTGTTCTTACATCCCCTTTGTATCTTAATTTAGTTACTACAAAGGACTATTTTTTTTAATTTTGAATATTAATGGATTTTTTTATTATATTTGTTTTAAAAAATCATAAAATGAAAAAGATTATAACTCTATTACAATATTTTACTTAATTTATAAGTCCAAATAGATTAATTATAGGGTATATGGTTGATATTTCCATATATATATATATATATATATATATATATATATATATATATACCCAAATGAGTTGTATAATTGAAAAATGGGTTTAGCTTGGGTGGTTGGGAGGAATAATTCTTATCCTCCCCACCTAGGTTCAATTCTTGTTAGTGAAAATATTTGAGGTGGTGTTTCTTGACAATTTGTTATGGAAAATTTTAGGGTTATCTATGTGGGTTGTCTATGCGGTTATTGAATCGAGTCTGTGTTGTCTATGTATTGATATTATCCTCATATATTGATCTAGGTGGATATCGGTGACCACCCACCTATTCCAACTGGCTCAAAACAGTCTTCTAGCAATTTAATATTTTTAGCAGTTTTTCGGTTCCTAAACTTCTAAGGCCATTTTGAGGGCCTAAATGAAGTTTTTTCAGGATCAAACACCTCAATGACAGCCTAAGGCTCTCGTTGATCCTATGAAATGAATCTACTCGAAGATACCATTCCAACGAGCTATCCTACGCCCCAAACGGAGATAGTTTTCCAAAGTTACACCCCCAAGAATTTGATACACCAAACTACCAAAAACAAGGTCCACAAAATTGTTGGCTTTTCATCTTTCGAGGTTAGGGTTTTCGATTTTATTTATGTTAAAAATTCCTTTAGAGCCTCATTGTAATCATCTTCTTGTGAATCTGAGTATCTGTCACATCTCTTCTCAGAGATAAGCTTCCTCCATTCCAACGAGTCTTTCACTCTGTATTTCTACAGTTTTGTACATTTCGCTCATTAATAGAAATTGTGTATTATTGTATCTATGTGTTTATGGTTTCATCCCTGATATATTTCCATTATATTATTGGATATCTGAGATGTCTATGTACATTTCTTTATTATATCTCTTCTCTCATTTTGTGCCGAAAATAATCTGGATCAGTGATTTCAGAGTAGGTTGTTCTTGATCGTTTTTCAATGCATGTCCCCGACGAGGTCCGACTATAGCAAGTTGGGTCTTGAGCTTGTCTCTCTTGAGGAAAATATTTCTCACACGCCCAAGAAACCCTCCATAGTGGAAGAAAAGAAAAACGACGGAGCAAAATATTATATCAATTTGTTGCTTAAGTAAGCTCTCACGCGACAGAGGGAAGAAATGATGGAGAATGTTTCCCACATTCTTCAACACCTATCGATAGCAGCAGGCGTGTATTCATCAAGAGAACACTTTGGAGGAACCTCTCCTTTCAAGGTACACGTTAATTTTGACATTCTCGTATTTTAAGGTCAGATAGATGTGGATGCCCTAGAAAAATGGTTAAATTTGTTAGAAGGTTACTTCTTTGTTCACATTTTTTCTGACAAGGAAAATATCACCTTCGCACTCCTTAAGTATCTTCCCCATGTCATACATTGGTGGGAAACTTACTGGGAGAAAATTTCCACAAAGGAGTCTAGAATATATGGGGTTGAGCCCACTTGGGATTTTTTTGTAGATGCAGTAAAGGAAAAATGTTACCCTGTTGGTAACTAATGATGACTAGTACATGAGATGGAACACATTGCGTCAAGAGAGGGGCCAAGCAGTGTCGAAGTTCACCAATACCTTCCATACCTTGTGCACCAAGCTGGGTATCAATGATTCTGAGCAGCATTTGGTTCTGAAATATTGTGGGGCTCTACAGAGGTACATCCAAAATGAAATGGATTTTATGGGCATATCATCGTTGGGAGATTCCTATCGATATGTTGTCAAAATTGAGAAGAAATTTAGGCACAAGAACAAACGGGAGTTTGAATCTGCAAATCCTCAAAAACCAAATCATGATAAATATGACCCTAACAAACAGCCTCTCGAAAAATGTTCCAAGCCACAGGAAAAGAGGGGTCAACGGAAGATGAAGAAGGACATTGGAAAGTGGTGTGATTTCCACAAAATCCCCTGGCACAACACCGATGAATTTCTCTCAAAATATTCATTGATGGATGAAATCAAAGACAACGAGTCAAACCCTGATTCAGAATCTAATTCAGAAAATAATGGGAAAAGACAAATCATCGACGCAGACCCCACTGCTACTGTCGTGGCCGCAACAATTCAACCAAAAGAACCAGCAGATCCTGAAGAGAGGGAGTTCCTTTTTCATTCACAGATGTGGGTGAAGGGGACCCGCTACATTTTATTGTTGATAGCGGAATCTAGAAAAACCTCATCTTAGCAAAGGTAGTCAAATAGTTGGGATTGTCAACAACACCACACCCATGTCCATACAACATCGGGTGGCTTCACCAGGGACGAGACCTCTGTGTCAACCAGCAATGTCGATTTTCATAAGGCATCCATCCCTTCAAGGATGAGTTATTATGTGATGTTTCCCCACTGGATGTCTGTGATGTTTTTTTGGGCCAACCATATATGTGGAAGCGCCATGTTATTTATGAGTCTGGACCTCGTAGTGTCATTGTTAATCTGGGGGGTCATCTCTACATGATACCAAAGGTAGTTCCAAATATTTTCCCACGTAAACAGTGTCGCAAGGTAGTATCTCATACTACAAAATTAAGCTTCTTCACAATCTGTTAAAAAGGTGAATGGAAGAACATCGCAACCACTTCAGCCTCAATCCAAGCACCTTCTGTCTAGCAGAAGCAGGTCGAAAAAATTGAAGAAAAGTGCAAGGATTCCTTCTACACACAAACATCTCTCCGGACTGGTTAGAAACATCCAACCCTTCCGGCCACAATTTTGTAGAATCCTTCAACAAGCTAAGCAATGCAACTTCTCCAACAAGGCAAGCAGCTCATCAAGATGCAGATTCAGCAAAATATTTTCCCTCTCCCCCGAGAAATCAATGCAATGGAGACCATTTATTCCTAAGGAGGTAGGATTGATCTAGGTGGATATCAGTGGCCACCTATTCCAACTAGCTCAAAACAGTCTTCTGGCAATTTACTAGTTTTAGCAGTTTTTTGGTTCCTAAAATTTCGGGGCCATTTTGAGGGCCTAAATGAAGTTTTTTCAGGATATATCATCTCAATGATAGCCAAAGGCTATGGTTGAGACTGTGAAATGAATCTCCTCAACGATACCTTTCCAACGAGTTATCGTGTGCTTCAAACGAAGATCGTATGTCAAAGTTACGCCCTCAGGAAATTGATACACCAAACTACCCAAAACAGGGTCCACAAAATTGTTGGCTTTTCATCTTCTAGTATTAGGGTTTTGGATTTTCTTTATGTTAAAAATGCCTTTAGATCCGCATTATAATAATCTTCTTGTAAATGTGATAGTCGTCACATCTCTTCTCAGAGATAAGATGCCACCATTCTAGCGAGTCTTTCACTCTGTATTTCTACAGTTTTGTACATTTCGCTCATTAAATGAAATTGTGTATTATTATAGTTGTGTTTATGGTTGCATCTCTGATATATTTCTGTTATATTATTGTATATCTAAGATATCTCTATACATTTCTTTATTATATCTCCGCTCTCATTTCGTGCTTTATTATATCTTCGCTCTCATTTCGTGTTGAAAATAATCTGGATCATCTATACATGTGTGATGACCCATACACACTCGAAGATTATCTATGGAAATCCAGTTTGTAGGTTTGTCTGCATGCCATTACTTACTATGGTTGATTCAACCATTCATTGTGAACATAGGTGATTTTTTAACCTGTAGCAAACCTAGGTGATTTTTGAACTTGTTATGAACTATTGAGCCTGCAATGATTTTGAGCTAGGGTTGATAATTTGGTGCGGCTAATCTAAATAAAGTGCATAATTTCCTCTTCTTATTTATTTTATCTACTTTCCATTATGATAACTTCACCACATATTCCAAAACCTCAATAGTTTTTATGAATATATAGAATCATTAGAAAAAAGGAGAGAAGAGAGAGAATTGAAACTTTAAGTAGAGTTAGAGGCAATGCTTGATAACAAATTTAGATTGTTAGAAGACAAGATAGAGAATAGAATATTGGGGTTCAAGACTCAATTGTAGAAAATGGAGGCTAGATTAAAAGAAATGGAAAAATAAAATCAATCAACCCAAGGAGAGGTCGAAGAAAATTTCAACTCGAGAGACAAGATTAAAGAGCTAGAAGAGAAACTAACTAACAATTTGGCCCTAATTAGTCTAGAAAATAAGTTGGATATAAAACCCATAAAAGACAAAATGGATAAGATAATTGAGTTAGATCATGAGCGTAACAAAATATCCTTGAATCTCATAATTGTTGGTCTAAAATAGAAGAAAGACGAGAACACACTAGCATTAGTTAAAGAAGAACTAAAAATTAGGTCACAAATTGAAGCAACTTACCTCATAGAAGAAAAGAGGTTTGGAAAAATAATCAAACATAAAGATAGGTTGATTCATGTCAAGATAAGTTGTAATGACCATAAATATGGCATACTTAGTAAATCTTCGATCTTAAAAGGGTACAGAATATTTATAAATGAAGACCTCATTCCATAATACCAAGATGAATTAAGGAAGGAAGTTCAAAAGGTAAAGGAAGCCAGGAAGGAAGGTAAATGAGCAATAATAGAAAGTGAAAATCTATTGTTAGGGATAGAGACTAGAATGATAATAATAAATGGGAATTTGGGACAGTCTAAATCCTTTTTTGGAACTGTCGTGGATTTCCATGGTGCAAAGGTCCTATATTAAGTTGGATCCCAAGTGAAATTGATATTATTTTTCTAATGGAAACCTAGGAGCATGAAGAGTCTAAAGTCCCTAACATAGAAGGATTTTTCTTGTGGTCAACATGGAACAATAAATCATATCGCAAAGGGATTGGAGGCATAGCATGTTATATAAAAAATAATGTTTTACCTCATATCCAGCTTCATAGGATGGACCCTCTCAATCAATACATTTGGATACAAGTATCAGACATCAATGCTAAGAATGTTTATATAGTGACTTTTTATTTAGTGCCTATTAATTCTACTTTCTATAAGAAAAACAATCTGGATAAAAAATAGTCCCTATAATACCCTAGAACAATATAGTCATAGTCTGAGGATTGAAGGCAATATCATCATGCTAGGAGACTTTAATGCTAGAACTACAACTAACCAAGATATTATTTTAAGCAATGACTCCAACCCTAATCCTTTATGGCTATATGAGGACCTTGTTTTAGCTAATATATATAGAAGGAACTTTGAAGACCTGACCGAGAATTTGTTTGGTATTGAGCTAGTCAAGCTTTGTAGTTCTCAAGACCTAATAATTTGCAATGGTGTAATGAAGTGGCCAAACTCCAACCGAATGAATTGTATTCATGGGCTCGGAAATAGTGTTGTGGATTATGTGATACATGATATCCATGTATGAAACCATATAGTAAATTTTGACATTTTAAATGACCATGAACCTGA
>WSFP011425772.1:0-22324 GCA_009831015.1 Picea engelmannii
TCTTACCTCTTTCAACAACCATTGGTTTCCAATCCTTTGCTTTATTTTTACCTTTCCCATTCCAACAATTTTGCATGGTGCGCATCATCACCCAAATGAACCTGTCCAAAATCACCTTGAACATAATCTAGAAAATGTTTTCTATGGGGTGTGGCATGAAATGAAGCCCCTGAATCTATTACCCAAGACTCATAAATATTATCTACAAAAATAATCAAAGCATCTTGTAACACATCACCTATTACATTTGCTTCCTGATTTTTCTCCTATTGTCCATCTCTTTGTTTCTCTGAAGCTTTGTAGTCTTTCTTTAGATGTCCTTTCTTTCCAAAATTCCAACACTCTATCTTTCCAAGTATGGATTTAGATCTTCCCTTCCTATAATTCTTGCGGTTCCCTGAGCCATTTCCTCTATCATTTTGTCTTCCCATGTTCTCCATGTTTAACACATTACCTGATGTCTCACCTGTGCTTTTCCATCACATTTCCTCACTAAGGATAACACCAACAACATCATCAAATTTTAGAGTGTTTGAACCAGAGACAGAGTTACTTACAACCATGACCAAGCCATTCCATCTTTCTGGCAATGAGCACAAGATTAGAAGAGCCCTGATCTCATCATCAATGTCCACTTTTACATAACTTAGTTGATTAGTAATCATATTAAATTCATTTAAATGATCTGCAACAGAACCACCTTCTGACACCTTCATATTAAATAATATCTTCATTAGAAATACCTTATTGGATGTCGAGTGTTTTTCATACAGTTTATCTAGTGCATCCATCACATCCTTCATTGTATTTTCTTTCGAAATATTGAAATCCACCGACGCTACTAGGCTCAGCCATATCATTCCTAGTGCCTTTATGTCAAGAACCTCCCATTCTTCGTCCTTCATGGTCATCGACTTCTTTTCTATTCCACCCAATGGTAGGAATATATCCTTCTGATATAAACAAACTTCTATCTGCATCTTCCATAATTGGTAGTTTTGGCCATTAAATTTCTTGACCCTAAAATTTCCATCTTCTGCCATTGCTCCCACTTGAACCCTCTTTTCCTATGAGTTACCTTTCTCTCTGGTACCAGTTGTTAGAAAAATAGGATTGCAAAGAAATAAAATAAAAAAAATGTGGAAATAAAACATAGAAGATACACAATATAATAGAGACACAGATATACTTGGTTCACCCAGTGTGTCTACGACCACCAGAGAAATTGTCAGGCCCTTCCTTTATTATTATCCAACAAATGAAGGGATATAACCTACAACACACTCATTGTAACTTCCTCTTCTTTCTCTCACAGTCTCCTCTCTCAGAATACAATATTCGCAATGATACATAGCCACATTACATTTCCCTCATAAAAGAGGGTTTCCTTCTAGGGAAAAAAACCCTAACATAACTTCTACTGTCAGATCTGCGACCTTATAATGAATGGTCAAGATTTACTATGAAATTACAATATACATTTACAAGGCAATTTTTCCTTTGGTGGCTTCGCCCCTGAACCTTCATCGAGGTCCTGCTTTCTCCCGGACCCCATAGGAGGGACAAGCCCCCTCTGCACTCCTCCATGTGGAGGAGTGTACATTCTTCCGGGGTGTAAAGTCTTCATGGGGTATAAACATGGCTGAAAACAATGCCTTTGAATCAAGAAGACAATCAAGTTCCACAACCAACACCATACCCTTCCATGCCATGCCTTTTCTTTCCTTTCCATTCCATGTTGTGCCATGCCTTGCCTTTCCTTTCCATGTTGTTTGTTTCCTTGCCTTTCCTTCCCATTCCATGCCATGCCATGCCTTGTCATTCCTTGCCATGCCAAGCCATGCCATGACATTCCATGATATGCCTTTCCATTCCATGCCATACCTTGCCATGCAATGTATTTCCTTTCCATGTCATGCTATTCCATGTCTTTCCTTATGATTCCATGACTTGCTTTTCCATTCCATGTCATGCCTTGCCTTTCCATTCCATTCCTTGCCTTTCCATACCATGCCTTTCCATTCCATGTCTTTCCTTACTATGCCATGCCATGCCATTCCATACCTTGAATTGACTTGATTTGCCATTTCATTCCATTCCTTTCCTTTCCATAACATACCATGTCATTCCTTGACTTGCCTTTCCATGCCATCTCATGCCTTGCCTTGTCTTGTCATTCCTTTCCTTTCCATGCCATGCCATGCCATGCCTTTCCATGTCATTCCATGCCTTTCCTTGCCTTGCCTTCCCAAGCCATGCCTTTCCTTTCCATGCCATGCCATGCCATTCCTTTCCTTTCCATGCCATTCCATGCCTTGCCTTTTCATGCCATGCCATGCCATTCCTTTCCTTTCCATGACTTTCCTTGCCACTCATTTTCTTGCCATGCCATGTCATGCCTTACCTTCCCTTTCCTTGCCTTTCCATGCCATACCTTACCTTGCAATGCCTTTCATTTCCTTTCCTTTCCATGCCATGTCACTCCTTGTCATGCCATGCCTTTCCTTGCCATGTCATACCATGCCATGCCATGCAATGCCTTCCATTTCCTTTACTTTCCATGCCATTCCATGTCATGCCTTTCCATACCATGCCTTGCCTTGCCATGACTTTCCATACCTTTCCTTTCCTTGCCTTTCATTGTCATTCCATGCCATGCCTTTCCTTACCTTGCCTTGCCATGCCTTGCCATACCTTTCCTTATCTTTCCATGTCATTTCATTCCTTTCCTTTCCTTGTCATGCCATGCCATGCCTTTCCTTGTCTTTCCATGCCTTTCCTCGCCATGCCACACCATTCCATTCCTTTCAATACCATTACATGCCTTTCCTTTCCTTTCCAATCCATGCCTTGCCTTGTCATGCCATGCCACACCATGCCTTTCCTTGCCTTGCCAATCCATGCCTTTCCTTCTGATGCCATGCCACACCATGCCTTTCCTTTCCATGTCATGCCTTTCCTTTTCATGCCATGCAATGGAATTACTTTCCTTACCATGCCTTACCATCCCATGCCTTTCCATGCCTTTCCTTCCCATGCCATACCATGCCATGCCTTTCCTTTCCTTACCTTTCCATTCCTTTCCTTTCCATGCCATGCCTTGCATTTCCATTCCTTTCATTCCCTTACCTTTCCATGCCATGTCTTGCCTTTCCTTGCCATGTATTTCCTTCCCTTTCCTTGCCAAGCCTTTCCTTACCTTGCCAATCCATACATTTCCTTTCCATTCCATGGCATACCATGCCTTTCTATGCCTTGCCTTGCTATGCCATGCCATGCCATGCCATGTCTTTCCTTGCCATGCCTTGTCTTTCCTTTCCTTGTCAAGTGATGCCTTTCCTTGTCAAGCCATGCCTTTCCTTGCCATGCCATGCCATGCCCTGCCATGCCATGCCCTGCCATGCATTTCATTTCCATTCCATTCCTTTCCTTTCCATGTCATTCCTTTCATTTCCTTTCCTTGCCATGCCATGTCATTCCATGCCTTGCATTGCCTTGCCTTGCCTTTCCATGCCATGCCTTGCCTTTCCATGCCATGTCATTCCTTTCCTTTCCATACCATGCCTTGCATTTCCATGCCATGCCTTGCCTTTCCTTGCCTTTACTTTCCATGCCTTTCCATTCCATGACTTCCATTTCATTTCCTTTCCATGCCATGCCATGCCTTGCCTTTTCTAGCCTTACAAGGTGTTAAATTGTCAAACATATATAATAAGAATTAAACGAAACCCTAGTCTTGAAGATCATGCACCAAATGTTTTTTCAAGAAATAGAATGATAGTGGAAGGGCCCCACTAGATGAAACTTGGTGCCTCATATCCAATGCAACAGATGGTTCATCCATCTAAGTCCCGGTTTTAGTTTGATCGTGAGTTGCAACTCGCCCCCTCAATCCATTCAGGGACATGTTGGAAATTTGGTCCGAGGGCATAAAATCCAAACCGAATAGCTTAACAGAGTTTTGTAAGTTCCTACAAATATATTTGGCCAAGGCCAACATGACCACACTACCCATAATCACTTGGCACAATGTTCTTGAAAATCGACCTCATGTTCAAAATTTCCACTATGCCTCATTGAGAAAAACCCTAGTCTCGGATATCCTGCAACAAATGTTTTTTGTGAAAGGAAAAGATAGTGGAGGGGCCCCACTAGATTAAAATTGATGCCTCAGATCTAATGCAACTGACGGTTTCTCCATCTGAGTCTCGGTTTGAGTTTTATCACGAGTTGCAACTCGCCTCCTCAATCCATTCAGGGACATGTTGTCAATTTGGTCCAAGGGCATAAATCCAAAACGAACAACATAACATAGTTTCATAAGCTCCCACATGTTTTTTTGGCCAAGGGCCACGCGACCATGCTACCCACAATCACCTGACACAATGTTCTTGAAAATCAACCTCTTTTTCATAATTTGCACTATGCCTCATTGAGCAAAACCCTAGTCCCATATATCTTCCAACAAATGTTTTTCTGGGAAACATAATGATAGTGGAGGGGCCACACTAGATGAAACATGGTGTCCCAGATCCAATGAAACCATCAGTTCATCCATCCAAGTCCATGTTTGATTTTTATCATGAGTTGCAACTCGCCTCTTCAATCCATTCAGGCACATGTTGGTGATTTGGTCCAGGGGAATAAAATCCAAACTGAATAGCATAATATATTTTTGTAAGCTCCTACACATCTATTTTTCCAAGTCCAATGCGACCACACTACCCATAATCACTTGGTACAGTGTTCTTGAAAATTGACCTCTTATTCAGAATTTCCATAATGCCTCATTAAAAAAAACCTTAGTCCCGAAGATCCTGCAACAAATGTTTTTTTGGGAAACAAAAAAATAGTGGAGGGGCCCCATTAGCTTTAACTTGATGCCCCAGATCCAATGAAACTGACGATTTGTCCATTTGAGTCTCGGTTTGAGTTTTCTCGCGAGTTGCAACTCACCTTCTCAAGAAATTTAGGGACATGTTGGCAATTTGGTCCAAGGGCATAAAATCCAAACCGAACAACATAACATAGTTTCATAAGCTCCCACATGTTTTTATTTCCAAGGCCCACGAGACCATGCTACCCACAATCACCCAACACAATGTTCTTGAAAATCGACCTCTTGTTCATATTTTTCACTATGCCTCATTGAGAAAAACCCTAGTCCCTGAGATCCTACAAAAAATTCTTTTATAGGAAATAGAATGATAGTAGAGGGGCCCCAATAGATGAAACATGGTGCCCCAGATCCAATGCAACCAATGGTTCATCCATCCAAGTCCCCTTTTGATTTTTATGTGAGTTGCAACTAGCCTCCTCAAGCCATTCATGGACATGTTGGTGATTTGGTCTAGGGCATAAAATACAAACTAAGTAGCATAAAAAAGTTCCATAAACTCCCACACGTATGTTGGACAAGGTCCACACAACCATGCTACCCACAATCTCCAGGAACAATGTTCTTGAAAATCGACCTCTTGTTCATAAGTTACACTATGCCTCATTGAGAAAAAACCTAGCATCATAGATTGTCTAACAAAATATTTTTTGAGGCAACTGAATGATAATGGAGGGGGCCCACTAACTGAAACCCGGTGCTCTAGATCTAATGCAACCGATGGTTCATCCATCCGAGTCTCGATTTGAGTTTTATAGCAAGTTGCAACTCGCCTCCTCAAGACATTTAGGGACATGTTGACAATTTGGTCTATGGGCATAAAATCAAAACCAAGCGGCATAACGAAGTTTCGTAAGATCACACATGTTTGTTTAGCCAAGGCCCATATGAAAACGCTACCCACAATTACCCAACACAACATTCTTGAAAATCTACCTCTTGTTAAAAAATTGCACTATGCCTCATTGAGCAAAACCCTAGTGTCGTAGATCCTTCAACAAATGATTTTCTAGGAAACAAAATTATAATGAAGGGGCCCCACTAGCTAAAACTTAGTGCATTGGATCCATTGTAGCCGATGATTCATCCATCCAAGTCTCATCTTGAGTTTTATTTCCAGTTGCAACTCACCATGTTAAGCCATTCAAGGACATGTTGACAATTTGGTCTAAGGGCATAAAATCCAAATCGATCAACATAATGGATATTCGTAAGCTCCTACATGTTTTTTTTCCAAGGCCCAAGCGACCACAATACCCACAATAACTTGACACAGTGTTCTTGAAAATCGACCTCTTGTTCAGAAATTGCACTATGCCTCATTGAGAAAATGCCTAGTGCCCGAGATCCTCCAATAAACCATTTTCTAGGAAACAAAATGACAGTGGAGGTGCCCCACTAGCTAAAACCCAGTACTCTAGATCCAATTAAACTAATGATTCATCCATCCCAGTTTTGGTTTGAGTTTTATTGTGAGTTTCAACTCGCCTCTTCAATCCATTCAGGGACATGTTAGCAATTTGGTACGGGTGAATAAAATCCAATCCGAGCATCATAACAAAGTTCTGTAAGCTCTCACGTGTCTATTTGTCCAAGGCCCACACGACCACACTATCCACAATCACTCGACATAGTTTTCTTGAAAATTCACCTCTTGTTCTGAAATTGCACTATGCCTCATTGAGTAAAACCCTAGTCTTAGAGATCCTCCAACAAATTCTTTTTCAGGCAACAAAATGGCAGCAAAGGGGCCCCACTAGATGAAACTCGGTGCCCCAGATCCAATGCAACTAACGGTTCATCCATCTGAGTATCGGTTTGAGTTTTATCGTGAGTTTCAACTCACCTCAAGTTATTCAGGGACATGTTATCAATTTGGTCCAGGGGCATAAAATCAAAATCGAGAAGCATAACATAGTTTTTTAATCTCCCCCACATATGTCTGGCCAAGGCCCACATGACCATGCTACCCACAATCTCCCAGCATGGTGTTCTTGAAAATCGACATCTTGTTCAAAAATTGCATTATGCCTCATTGAGAAAAACCCTTGTCTCAGAGATCCTCCAATAAATGTTTTTCTGGGAAATGGAATGATAGTGGAGGGTCCCCACTAGCTGAAATCCAGTGCCTCAGATCCAATGCAACTGACATTTCATCCATCCAAGTCCTTGTTTGAGTTTTATCGCAAGTTGCAAATTGCCTCCTCAATCCATTCAGGGACATGTTGGCAATATACCTAGAGTAAACCATGACCATGACATAGACCTATACGTAGACCTAAACCATGACCTAGATCTAGACCTACACCATTACCATGACCTATACCATGACCTAGACCATGGCAAGACAAGGCATGACAAAGCAAGGAACGACAAGGTAATGTCAAGGTATAGGTATAGGTCTAGGTATGGCAATGCAAGGAAAGGAAATGAAAGGCAAGGCAAGGAAAGACATGACAATGCTAAGAAAAGATAGACATGGAAAGGAAAGGCAAGGTCTTGGTCTAGGTCTAGGTCTAGGTATACATATTATATATTGTTATAAAAGTTGCCGAGTTTAAAGATTAGTTTTTATTTCTTTGATTTTAAATAAAGCCTTGAAGTTATGTTGTTTTCTATGCAATCCAAAAGAAATTATGGATCAATAGTATAATGAGACTACATCATAAGGATGGAACATAAGCCTATTTAGTTACATCCCTTTGTATTTTAATCATATTAATTATGATAATCCATGTTTTCACAACTATGAAGATACCTTAGATATATGAATAAAGAGAGCTTATGTTATGACGTTGAAATTCTCATGCAAGTATTTTTATCTAAGATAGATGGGATAACAAGTTGTAGAATTACATGGTTAATGAATCATTTGATTGTAATTTTTATGTATTAAACCTTCTCATTTATTACAAGCATTATTGTTTTAGGAAAAAAAAAATCTATGATACATGAATGCCATTATTTTTTTATTAAATAAACTTGAAAAACAATTCTCTCTAACGATGAAAATAACTATATTTTTACAAACAATTAGTTTTATGAATATCATAATGAAAGTAACTTTTATATGAATTGTGGTTAGCCAAGGCAAGGCATGGCAAGGAAATTCAAGGAATAATATGGCAAGGTAATGCAAGACATGGCATGGCATGGCAAGGCAACCCGAGGCATGGAAATGCATGGCATGACATGGCAAGGCAAAGAATGGCATGAAAAAGAAAGGCAAGGCATGGTATGACAAGGCAAGGCAAGGTATGCAAGGCAAGGCACAGGATGACATGGAAAGGCAAGGAAATGCAATGCATGGCATGGCATGGCATGGAAAGGCAAGACATGACATAAAAAGTCCAGGCATGACATGGCATGGCATGGAAAGGCATGACATGGAAAGGAAAGGCATGGCATGGAAAGGTAAGGCATGTCATGGTATGGCATGGAAAGGAAAGGCATGGAATAGCAAGGCAAGGCATGGAAAGGCATGGAATGACATGAAATGGAAAGGAAATTCATGGCTTGGCAAGGCAAGGCAAGGAAATGCATGGAAAGGCAAGACATGGCATGGAAAGACATGGAATGGCAAGGAAAGGCATGACATGGAAAGGAAAGGTAAGGCATGGCATGGAAAGGCAAGGCATGGCTTGGCAAGGAAAGGAAAGGAAAGGCATGAAAAGCCAAGCCAAGTCATGGCAAGGCATGGAAAGGAAAGGAAAGGAATCGCATGGCATGGCATGGCATGGAAAGACAATGCATGGCATTGCATGGAATGACAAGGCAAGGCATGGGATGGAAAGGAAAGGAATGACATGACATGGCAATCCAAGGTATGGAAAGGCATGAAATGCCATGGAAATTAAAGGAAAGTCATGGCAAGGCATGGCATGACATTTCATATCTTGGAATGACATGACAAGGCAAGGCAAGGCATGGAAAGGCAAGGCATGTCATGTG
Source organism: Picea engelmannii (assembly GCA_009831015.1). Lineage (NCBI taxonomy): Eukaryota > Viridiplantae > Streptophyta > Pinopsida > Pinales > Pinaceae > Picea > Picea engelmannii. The sequence continues at coordinate 8,849 of WSFP011425772.1, forward strand.
AAGGAAATGCATGTATTGGAAAGGAAGGGAAAGACATGGAATGTCATGGAATGTCATGGAATGACAAGGAAATGCATGGACATGCATGACATGACAATCCAAGGCATGGCATGGAATGTCATGTAAAGGCATGCCATGGCATGGAAAGACATGGAAAGGAATGGAAAGGAATGGCATGGAATGACAAGGCATGGCATGGCATGGCATGGAAAGGCAAGGCATGGCTTGGCAAGGAAAGGCAAGGAATTCCAAAGCAAGGCAAGGCAAGGCAAGGCAAGGCATGGCATGTCATGGAAAGGAAAGGCAATGCAAGGAATGGCATGACATGTCATGGAAAGGAAAGACATGGCATGGAATGACATGTCTTGGAATGGAAAGGAAAGGAATGACAATGCATGGAATGGAAATGAAAGACATGGCATGGAAAAGCAAGGCAAGGCATGGTATGGAAAGGAAAGGCACGTCATGGAATGGCAAGGAAAGTCATGGAAAGGTAAGGAATGTCATGGCAAGGCAAGGCATGGCATGGAAAGGAAAGGAAAGACATGGCAAGGTATGGCATGGTGTGGCATGTCAAGGCAAGGAATTGCTTGGAAAGGAAAGGAAATGCATGACAAGGCAATGAAAGGCATGGAATGGAATGTCAAGGAAAGGAAAGGAAAGGCATGGCATGAAATGATATGACAAGGCAAGGCATGTCATGGAAAGGCATGGAATGGAATGGAAAGACAAGGCATGGAATGGAATGGAAATACAAGGCATGGAAAGGCATGGCATGGCAAGGAAAGCCATGCCATGCCATGGTGTGGAATGGTAAGGAAAGACATGGCATGGTAAGGAAAGGCATGGCATGACAAGGAAATGCATGGCAAGGCATGGCAAGGCATGGAATCTCAAGGCAAGGCATGGTAAGGCATGGAAAGGCAATTCATGGCATGGCATGGAAAGACATGGCATGACATGTCAAGGAAAGGAAATGAAAGGCATGGAATGACATGACATGGAAAGGCATGCCATGGCATGGCATGGCAAGGCAAGGCATGGTAAGGCAAGGCAAGGCATGGCATGACATGGCAAAGAAAGGCAAGAAAAGGCATGGAAAGGCATGGCATGTCAAGGTAATGAATGACATGGCATGGAAAGGAAAGACATGGAATGGCATGGTAAGGAAAAAACAATTCATTGGATGGAAATGAAATTTCTGATATAAAGTTAAGTCATATGTCCCTAGAAAAAATGATTTTTTATTTCTTGGGATGATAAATGTTCATATTTTTGTGATTCTTGTTTCATTGCAATCCACATTTTGATTTGAATTTTTCCTTGCATAATGTTATGTAAATATATATATTTATTGTTGTATAAGTTAAAATGGGAAGTACATGGAAATACATGCAAGGAGGGATTAATATATTTTAGATCATAGTTGTGTTCTATGGATTTGTAAACGTAACAACCTATATTTTGGCCTTAGAAGGTTAGAACTTTGATTTTTAGTTATATTAGTGATTCATTGCTTAGTATTTGTTGGTTTTAGTTAGAATCATATAGACATTTGATATGTATACATCTGGATCTATTTATATATTGCGATATATTATTTGTATTGTTATGTGCTTATGATGATGATTGTTTTGTGATTTGTTTATACATGCAAATTGAAATGTGGAACTTTGGTATGTGGATACTTTTTCAAAATTGTGACGTGAATCTATAATAGATGCAAGGCATCATGTAAATAAACACACATTTCTTAATTGAACATTAATAGAGATAAGGATTCTCATATGAAATTTGTAATGTATATGCATGGATATAAGCTATGCAATATACAAATGGCTATAGTGTTGAGGTGACCAAGGCATGGCATGGCATGGAAAGGGAAGGCATTTCATGGAAATTCAAGGCAAGGAAAGGCATGTCATGGAAAGACAAGGCATGGAAAGTCAAGGTATGTCATGGAAATCCAAGGAAGGGCATCGCATGGCATGTAAAGGCAAGGCAATGCAAGACATGGCATGGAAAGACAAGGCAATGCAAGACATGGCATGACATGGAATGGCCTAGCAAGGAAAGTAATGGAAAGGCATGGCATGGAATGGAATGACAATGCAAGGCAAGGCAAGGCAAGGCAAGGCATGGCATGGAAATGAAATGAAAGGAAAGGCATGGAAAGTCATGGCATGGAAAGGCAAGACATGGAATTCCATGGCATGACATGGAATTCCATGGTATGACATGGAAAGTGAAGGAAAGAAAAGGCACGGCATGGCATGGCATGGCAAGGCATGACATGAAAATTCAAGGAAAGGCATGTTATGGAAAGTCATGTTATGGAATGGCATGGCAAGGAAAGGAAAGGTAAGGTAAAACAAGGCAAGGCTAGGCAAGCAAAGGCAAGTAAAGGCTAGGCAAGCAAGGCAAGCAAAGGCAAGCAAAGGCAAGGCTAGGCATTGATCACATACTTTGTTGTGGATGTCCCATCCTTCTTGGCATATTTCAAATCCATCCATGGAGTTGGCTACCTTGGAATTCACACACGTGGAGTGGTTGCATGCATGCACATTCTTGGAGGGAACATTTTGTGTGGACACTTGGCATTTGAATTGGCTTGATGCCTATTTTTGGTGGTGTGTCCCCTTCATGAGCATTATTTGGTGCATACTACTACTAGTTTTGGATGAGGGTGAATTTATTTGGAGAGTCTTATGTCCACATGTTATAACATGGTTAACCATGGATTGAGGAGAGATCTTATAACTAATTCATTATTATAATATTTATTTTACTTGTTATGGAGTTAGTTAGAAAATAATAACATTTTATTGTATAAGAGAAGAGACTCACTCTATAAAGAAGAGTTCTTTCTCTCCATTGTAAAAGGTGAAGAATTTGAGATTTTAGGAGCTCTCCTCTTGGGCTACATTGTAGAACATTTTGGCAAGATTAATGGAGAATTTGAGGTATATTTTCATTTGATGTGAGGCATTATTGTGCACTCATATTTTATGTGTTGATTTTGTATTAAGAAACCCTTGTAACATGTTGTGATTTCCATTATAATGACCATGCTTCATTTTGGATAGAGTAATGTGAGGTTTCAACTCTCTTATTTATATTTTGATTATGTTAGCCTACATGATTGTTACTATTGGTTTCTAGAGTATTAACTAGGATGGATCTTCAGTGTTTTGTCAAATTTAGGTAATGAGAACCATTAATTGCATATGGATTTAGGACTTATCAATATTTTCCACCATAAGAGATTAGTTAATGAGTAAAACGAGTATTTATAATAAATTTAGAAAAAATGAACTATTATTACTTACATAGACTTCATTAACACTTTAAAAAGTAATTAATCAAAGTAAATAAATTCATGCATTCATACACATCAAATTCATACACTTTGAAATCCATACATGCATAAACATAAAATGAAGAAACAATGAGATTCATAAAAAATGTGCCATGAAATGTGTGTGTGTGTGTGTGTTCAACATCATCTAAATTGTACATTTTTTACAAAATGGCACCTCATTCCCAATACACAAAATGACAACAAGTTCCCTAACATAAAACAAAAACAACCATATGGTGGCCTAGATACAAAATGGCAGTTATTGGTCACTCATTGATGACTGCCACCCTCGCCACCCTCAAGAGAATCCTGGAAATCGATCTTTCTTCTCTTTATCGAAGAAGCAGCTCTATTGGTTTTGGGCCTGGGCATTCGTCGCTTCAGAGACTGCACAAAGAAAAAACATTATTATAAGTTTTTTTCCACGATGAATTAAAAGACTTACAAAATGATACTTTGTAATTCAACATAAGACAACTCACCACATATGGTAATAACAATCAGGAGGGTGTTACCCTCCTCTACAACCCTAATATCTCAGCGATTCCACCATGCATCAGTTATAAACATCAAATAATGAATTTAAACAAATATGCATAAAATCAATTCCATTCACAATACACAAAATTTTATCATTGACACATTATCTCACTGTGAATATATCGAACCTCAATTGAGAGTCACTGACAGGTGGAGCGCTCGGATGTACAACCTGCTTTGAGGCAAACTCTACTGTGGCATCCTTGGTGGATAGTGCATATGGAAATGGTGGTGGGGGTGGGTGACATACAGGTGCATCCATTGTGGATGGATGTGATGGAAGAGTTGGTGCGGATGGGTGGACTACATGTGCATTTAGTAAGGATGCATGGAATAAGAAACATGTTGGGGGTGGGTGGCGATGGACCCCCACAGACTGTACAAGTGATGGGATAACCCTTGGCCTTAAGTAAAGTAACCTAGAAGCTATGGGCAGGTTCCCAAGGAGTGTACTTGTACTAAAACTAGCAAACATATCAACAACCTACATACATATTAATAATATTGAACTATTAGTAAACAAATAGTAAAATTCAACAATACAAATACAACAAATTTGAGCTTTAAAAAATATTTAACTCTACACATGATACATATGATGTAGGTTTCTTGTCCATACCAAGTGTACATTACTCGACATATCTTGGTCTCACAACCTGTAGAAACACAAGAACATTAAAAATTTGAGAATTCCATAAACAAAGAAATCACTATGGTGAATTGATCAAATGTGGCACATACCTGTGTATGGGGTTGACCGATTGAGAAGGATTCCTCTGCTACTGCATCAATGGTGGAGACAGGCATTGATGCTTCCATGGGCATAGAGGGTTTTCTACATGTGCGTATCAACTACAAAAAAACATACAATAAAATATCGATATAAATAAACAAAATACTATATGAATATATAATGATGAAGAACATAAAGATGGTTAATATACTAAGCTCCTCCATGAAGCTTTGTTGTCTAATGGCCTCAATAGGCCCATAGCAAGTCTACCTACAACTCGAACATCTATGAGGTTCACATGGATGAATACTATGTCCATGTTCCCTCTCCTCACTGAACTTTGTTGTATGGGGCAAAGATCTGACCCCTCTATCAATGTCACCGATAGGCACCTCCTACCGAGATAGTGCAACAAAGCTAGCATGTTACACTAGGCTCTGATTCAATGATGATATAGCTACATGTACCTACTGCAATATCTTTGGAACATGAGGATACTGGGAAGGGGGGCTAGGCCTTCACATGGGGTGACGAGGACCTAACATGGGATCATGTCTAGCATGCTCTCGATCCTGTGCAGAGCCTCGACCCAACCCCTAGAAGTCACCTATGTCAAAGTAGTTGAAATGCTGACCCAAAATAAAGTTAGCCCATAATTTTCGTAAAAAATATAAAGGCACCTCTCTTTTATTGCAGGGAGGTTTATCAAATACCATGTACCACCTATCCATCTAGTTTTCATTAATTTGTGGGTGGACGCACTAGTCAATGCAAATATGTTTCTTGTTCACAGGTGGTTGTTGTCCAGATCAAGGATCAATAAAAATAGACATCAGTTCTTGTTTTGAAATACCCAAGTCTCTAACTTGGTTTCTATCCAATCCAGTGTTGTAATACTCAAACATTCTTTCCCTATATTCAAAAATAGAAGTCAATTGCCCTTGAAAACTTGTAATGGACCTCACAATGACATCCAATGAAGTGGCCAAGGACTCTATGTTTGGTTCTCTTGTGCCCCTTAATTTATTTAAAAGTTTTCTTAATGTGGTGAACCCCTCATAATTTTGGGTGTTTAGTTTGGGTGTTTGTGGTGTTGGGGTTTTCCTCGGCTTGGTGTGCTAGTGGGAGGTTTACATTGTCTCCAAGTTCCATTTATAATATATTCTGAAATTCAATAAGTGAAATTATGACAAAGGTATTACAAATAACAATTTAATTTTATCCCAACAAAATCAGTAACATAATTTTGTGTAAAACAAAAAAACTATGCATTATCTTTACAATGAACTTGAAAAAAGCCTCTACAATATTAGTGAATTGTTGACAGATTTACATTCAAGTATTAATTATGTGTAGTGAACCTTGCTAATAAGTTTTCAATTCCATTGGGATTTACATCCATAAAGCATGACTAATTATATTTTATTTTTGAAAATCCAAGAGAGGAAATGACAAAAAATCAACCATACCTTTCTTTTGATGGACATGGTGGCAAGATCTCGAGCTTTGCTCCTCCTCTATTTTTCCTCTTTGCTTTCTTCAATTTGGAAAATCATGAGGTGCAGTGTGAAAATGAGCACAAAATGTGCCTACGGTCCCTTACAAATTAGGCACAACATGAATGTGCGCGCATTCATAGGAACATACACACGTTCTCAGGAATGTGTGCATGTTCCTCTCGATGAACCTACATGGAAAGATGAATGGAGGTTCAAGCCTTGTGTTACACACCTAAATTTCACAACTCCAAATGTTGCACTTAAGTTTCATAAGTGTCATATTCACCTTAATAAGTGTCTCATGCACTTTATAAAGTATCGTATGCACCTTACTAAGTGTCGCAACTTTGACACCATGGAAGAACATTTGTCATAATCCCTAGTCATTGTGGAGGAGAAAAAATCATCATGAGAAGGTCGAAACAATACCTTTTACCTTGATGTTTTGACCATTTTTTAAGGTCAACGCTTCCCTACCCATGTATAGGGACCATTGAACTCTTGTCAATGCACCCCTTCCTATGTATAGGGAGTGTTGTCAGTGCCCTGTGCTAAGTGTTGGGGAGCATTGAAGTGGTTAGAGAGATTTATGGATAGCCCACATTATTATAAGGGTTATTTCCGAGAACACGAGGTCAAGGATTTGAGTCATATCTCATGGCTCCATCGTAGGTAAACTCAATATCCATGAAATAAGATAAATCCCAAATTATGGAGTTAAATTCTCAACCATTGCCAAAAATACTCCATGATGGTTAAGCCTCCAAATCCTATATAATGAGTGCATTCTAAGGTGAAAAGGGAGGAGAATCCATGACATAATCATACTTTTGATCTTGAAGAATTCAAGAGAAGGATAGATAGGAGAGCTTTGGAGAAGCTATTACAACATCCATGTTGGATTGTAAGTGCTTTACTATGGCTTTCTATTAATACATAACTTGGCCTATTCCATTCCTGTTTTGTGTCATTGGCTCATGAATTTCTATTATTGTGAGAGTCGTCATAGATGGATCTATTGTCACCTAACTATATAGAGTAGAAGAAAGGATATTCCTCTTTGTTCATTGTAGATTCTATCTTGTGCCTAAGAGCTTGGTCAACAAGGTCAAAGTTTGGAGCAACGAGGAAAACCATCGTGAAAAGGTGAGTCATATATATTTTTCCTCTTACTTAGATTATTGAAATAGGTCTAAAAGGAAAGTAGTTACCATTTTTTTTTCCTTCTGTCTTGGATCAAAGAAGGGGTCTTGATCCAACAGGGGTTTTATCTATCCGTGGGGGGATCTTTACCACAAGAGAAAATTGTTGATTCCACTGGGAGAGATTTTATTAGTATTTCCTTGGTTTCTTATATCCTTTTGAATATTTATTGTTACTTGATATTGTTTAATTAGATTCCTTTTGATTTCTTCCCTTCCCTCATCACGATTGGGAATTTCACTAAGTCAAACACATGATTCCATTTGAATCTAGGAAAATTTTTGTGTTTTTTCAATCATTTCCAAGCTTCAACACTCCCCCTAGTGGCCTACAGAGTGTTGAAAACCCAAGTCAATGCTCTCTGTCATTCTTTTGGGAAGTGTTGACCTCCATTCAATGCCCTGTCTGGATTATTACATGAGCGTCGATCTCCTTTCTCGGTCAATTTTAAGCTCATTTTGTCTCTTTTTTCTCAGCTTCTTGATTCATATTTTTTCCTCAGAGTATTTTATGACTTTGTTTGATTGAAATAATTGTGATTACCATCCTTTCTTGCCTCTTTTGAGTTTGCAAATCCTTCAAATTTGTGGAATGAGCACGACTACCTTGGGTTGACCTAGTCCAAAGTCTATCTTACTAGTAGTTTGATGCTCATCACGAAGGTTCTCAAACTTTTGTTATCTTGATTTCAAAACTTTCTAAGTGTCTCACTTGATTTATTTTGAAGTCTTCTTCATTGATTTGGGATTGCAAGTGTTTCTTTCAGCATTGGTTTTTATCCTTTTCGTCTTCTTTGGTAATCTTTTGGCCCTTTGAATGTTAGAGTCTCTATATTATTATTGCAATATGGCATTTATCTTTGATTCTTGCTACTCATTTTTGAGGTTTTGAAAAAGTGATTTCCTTTCTCTTTTACAATTTTGAGTCCTTGCTTGAACAAGTTTTGAAGCTCTCCTCACACTTGGATTCTTTCGGTTCTCATCAAACTTTTGAGTGCATTCTTGTTTGGATTATTTTTTTCTTTGTGTTCCTTTGTGTTAGAATTGAATTATTTCATTATTAATTGAAAGTAAGGAAGCATAAAAGTCTTTCACTTGATGTGATTTCATCGCATATACAAGCAAACAAAAATAATTTTTTGCATTCTTAGAATTTTTGTTTTGGTACATGTTTTGAAAGAGATAGTCTTTCATTTGATTTATGATTTCAAAAACATTTATTTGATAGGTTGGCATCATTCATCTCTACATTTAAGAATAAAATTGAAATTTGTGTGATATTGAGTGCTTGTTTATATTAAGAAGAAAAATATCTCTTCTCCTTTCCTTAGATAGAATTCATTGTACAAAACCTTTTTCATTTCATTATTTTTGCATGGTATTGGAGTTGAGTCACAACATCATCAGTTTCATCTCTGTGGACCTTTCTGAGTAAAAATGACTATTGAAATAAACTAACATGCTAACTAAATAAATTAAACATTTTTTTATTTATAGCACACCAACAATAGTCTAAGGATAGGGACTTTGGATTAGGGTGAAGTGAGTTAAATATCCAAGGCTACTAAACAAGACTGTAGAACACTAAAGAGTGAAAACATCCGACTGTCATGTAGGAATATCTGAGAACCCCCTATAACATAGGGGATAAACATGAGATCATGTGTGGAAGAGAAACAAAGATTATCCCTCCAAAGATTGATTAACCATAGTGGAAAGAGTGTATATTGTGGGTTTTTCTTGAGTGTTACTGGTTCATTTGGTCTCGATGCTTTGTGAATATCGAATTGGTTCGAGGTCCTTAGGAGTATTACTAGTCCACTTATCTTTATTCCTTCGGAAGAGCTTCAGAATATGTTATCTAGCCCATACGTTCAGTCCCAATTGTCGACTGTACCCCCATAGAGGCCGACTACGAGTTGGTAATCCTAGTAACCTTTCCTAGGTATCTACAGAGGTGATTGTGGAGGGTTTCCCATGGTACATGGGGAATATGTCGTATCACACTTTCAGTACCCTTGGAGGATGATCCCGCAAAGCGAGGGTCGCTTGCATCAAGAATGGATGTTACATGGAGGTCAGAGTAATTGCTTCTCATATCCTCACTGATGGATTGAAATGTTGTCTTCAAAATATCATTTTACCTAATTTTTGTTTGGTTGATTACCAACAGGTTTTGTCCTAGGGGTGTTTTATTTTAGAGTTCGTAGTTGGCCTTAGGAATCGTTAAATTTTCACCGTGGCCGATAAAGGGATTCAAAGATCTTGTAGAATGCAAATTTTAGATCTTGAAGTTCAACAAAATACTTCTAAGGAAGGAATTATTGGTGAATAAATGACTTATGAGGTCAGGAATGTAGCTCTTGGAAGTGACCAACTTGAAGAACCGACAATAACCTTCATATAAGGTGTTGTACCTTACACAAATCCCCCTTTAACTGATACATTTGGACCACTACTTATTGAACTACCATCCATAATATTTCTTGATGCTTATTCTTCTTACCATTTACCGACAAGTTCAGCCACTAAGAAATATTTTGGAGTGAACCCACTGACATTTGACTTTACAGAGGGGTTCATAGTTTTACCTCTTATATCGAAAACTCAAACAGTTGATCCTGCAAGAGTGTAGACCGCTACTGCTAGTGCTTCTTCTTTACTAGGAACATATGTGACCAAGGTCACTTCGACATAACCAGTTGCAAATACATCTCTCTTTGCACTTGGGTCTCGTAATATTCATGCTTTGATAGTCCCATATATGCATACACCAAGTTCTTTACTTGGTCATTTCATCGATGATATGGCCAACAGTCAAGTCGTTCACACAACCAAAATTACACAATCTAATCAACCTAAATCTCTAACTTTACAAATGGAGAGTTCTTCTATACCCTTTGTTGTGTTATAAAAATAGGTGTGATCATTTCACCATAGACAATATAGCGATATTTTCACCCAACCATAGGCACAAAGGCCACCCTAGAGCACCTTAACCTTGATAGACAGAGTAATTCTGGAAGCAATTCAATAGCCAACCAAGGTAGCACACATTTCTCCAAGGCTAGCACACCAAGAAAGAATAACCAAAGGCCAATAAGAAAGTCCAAACCATAACCAAGAGAAATTCCAAGCCAAAACCAAAATTCCAGTTGCAGTAGCTGTAGCTGCAGCTACAATTCCTCTCCAAACTTGCGCACCACTGGTGTTATGCAGTTATGAGATCGAGTGTGAAAAATGATCTCTAGCGCCCTCTATTTATACTTCTCCATCTTAACTGACTGGGCCGACTTCTCTTCCTCGGGACTAATAAATCAATATTAATTATTCTATTAAGTCGACTTGTCTTCTAGGGTTATTATCCAAGGCTTTAGGGTTTCTCTTGCTTCCCGGAATATTCTAGTCTTGTCAAAGGTTACAAGGGGAGGTTAATACCTCTAGCAGCTACCATAATATCAACACTCCCTCCTAGCTAGGGAGGTATTAAAGGCAATGGTATTGAGCACAAACAAACCATTCAACCGATAGCATCATCATAGACACACATGCTATCTCATGATAAAATCATGAGCACCATCATCACTATTCAAATATATAGTTTCCATGGAAATTAGAACAATGCCATCCAATAGAAAACAATTGTGTCTATTCATAGTAGTACACAACTACTACCCAGTGGTACACAACCACTGCTAGTAGCACATGGCTACTAACCAGTGACACACAATCACTACCAGTGGATCACATCCACCACAGTAGCATACAACTATTGTCCAGATACATACAGTCTCCACAACAATCATATCATTTGATATCAAAAATATCATGATACAAACTGAGTCAGCTGGGCCATTCTTCCACTCACATATATGAGATCTGGAAGAGCATCTTCCCTCAGAAAGTAAAACATCAGCCATGGTTTATCTGAACTATTCTTCCCAAGCATAGAATAATAATTGTCGATGATTTCTAAGCCTGGACCATTCACCTTGTTGGCAAATTCTTAACAGGTAGCATATGCTTATCATTGATGGAAAGTACAACAATGAAGATGGCATGAGTACAGGAAGAATGTAATAGATGGGAGCCAAAAGTATTTTGGGAAGACGCTGCAGAGCAACCTCGATAAGATCAGAAGAGATAGTGCAGAGGATGTTTGGTATGTTTTACAGGCAGCGTATGCTTGTCATTGATGGAAAGTATAGCAGTGATGATGGCTTGAGTACAGTAGTGATGATCAATAGTGCAGTGATATTCAGGAAGATCGAATGATCAAAGGCAACGCAACCAGGAAAACAGAAGATAAGTTCATTTTGATCGAATGATCGAAGGCCTGTAAATCTTGAGAAGCATTTCTGATCATTGGATCCATTCAAAATTCCTGAAAGAACGAGGGTCGTCAGATCTAAATGTAGACAAGAAGAGATCGTTGAAGAGGAGGACAAATCTCAGGCATTAGATCCAAGTGCAGGATCCGACCATCGTTGGATCAAGAAGAACCTGCACGTCCTTTAAGGTACAAGGAGAAGTGGGCGTAATCGCGATATGTGAAATCGCAACTTAATCTAAGCCATCAGATCAAGTTTGAATCTGGACCGTTGATTCCATTCAATGTCAGGGTTTTGAGGATCGCGTGTTGGAGATGTCAAATAAAAAATGCAACAAGAATGCAGATTTCGCGATATGCGAAATTGCGATTCAATCGCAGCTATTGAATCAAGCTCTGATTAGGACCGTTGATCCCACGCCATTTCGGGGTATCGGGGATCGCGACTTGGAGAGTCAAGATGTCTCATCTCCAGACTCATGAAATGCGAAATCGCGAAAACACCTTATGCATAAGGCTGTGGTCACAGCCCATGGTCACGAGAAGGGAAGGAGTCAGTCCAGATAAGCTCCTTTTGGAAGTTTCGCCTATCGCGACTTGGAGTGACAAGAACCTCCATCTAAGGAACCGCGAGATGCGAATTCACGATGAGATCTAGACCTTCAATACATCAAAATCCTGGACCGTTGATCTGAGCTCCATCTCTAAGTCTCGCCTATCGTGACTTGGAGTGACAAGAATCTCCATCTAAGGAACAACGAGATGTGAATTCACGATGAGATCTGGACCATTGATTCATCGAGATCGCAGACCGTCGATCAGGGTTGATGAAGATCATAAGTTCGCAGTGCCTTTTAGCACAACCTATGGTCATGTGGAGGAAGGACCTAGTGTAGATAAGCTCCGCCTCGGAATTTTGGGGATCGCGTATGGGAGAGTCGAGACACTGGATCATACGAATGCCGAAATACTGAAAAGGTGAATTGTCGGTGTAACCGGAGGTCACCGCCTGTGGTCATGTAGAGGAGGGAGCTAGAGAAGCCAAGCTCCTTTTTGGAGCTTGTGACATGGAGACTCAAGATGTCTCATCGCAGAATCTCTGAATTGCAAAAGTGCAAAACGGGTAAATAACGCAAGAACCCATCAGAGTTAATCCAACGATGGAGGTGAAAATGAGAACGATCAGAGGGATAATGTTGATCCTCACAGTGTAACTGCTAGAAACCATTGATGGTTTCTACCAGAGGATGCAAAGAGACTTCTGTTTGATTTCCAGAGGAGCTGAAGAGTTACAAGGAATCTGCCAGTGGAATGAAGACGATTCATGGAGGAAATTGACAGATGGACGAGGGTTGGAGCTTGTAACTGAAACAGAAAGGATAAGCTCGACTGTGCCAGAGACGATGAAGAGTCTCAACTGCCAGAGAGGCTGAGGAATCTCAGCATAACACCCAGTGATGCTGAACGCGCGGTTGAACTGCCAGAGAAGTCGAAGAGTCGTGATGATGATCATGCAGAGAACTTGAGATGTGGAGGAGATTGGCATGGTATGAGCATGCAGAGGAATGGTGAATATTGCATGCACAAGATGCACAGAAGCTATATATACACGGCACAGAGAAGAGAAGCGGTGGGGATTGGAGTTTGTCGTGGTTGTTGTTGGTGAAGGTGATTCACATGTGAAGAAGGAGGAGAGTGCAGCAGCTGAATTGAACAGAAGAGAAACTGTGCAGTGAATGGATATGGTGCACAGAGCGTAAAAAGCAGAAGATTAGACAACGCAAGTCATTTGTGCAGAAAGGCAATGAGGC
>WSFP011425778.1:0-22323 GCA_009831015.1 Picea engelmannii
TCACCTTCTTAATCATGCATATTTTTTAATGTTTTCTTGAGTTTATTAGATTTATTTTATTTTCTCATTGAAAAGATTCATCTTAATTCCATATCTATAAAAATGGTCCAAATCTGTGGAGATGCAAACATTTCTCAAATTTTTCTACTTCAACAAGGTTTACCATAAGATAGATTTGATCCCTCTGAACCCTACCCCTTCTTTGAATGTAATTTTCAAATTTATTCATTGTTTATTAATATATATGAGTATTCAATAACAAACATACTTTAAATTATAGTCTTGCTCCTCCTATTTAGTTTTGTAAAGTGTTACACATCAAAATTACTCACTTCAATAGTGTCGCAAGTGTCATCATTACAAGTGTTATAAGTGTCGCATCTTGTCCACAAGTGTCGCATCTTGATCACAAGTGTTGCAAGTGTCATAAACATCATACTGCCATCTTGCCCATGTCGTGCCTCTAACGACATCACAAAGACACTTAAGACACCCCAAAGACTAGTTTTGAAGAAGAGAAGTCACTTGACAGGGAGTACAAACCTTTTGACACTGAAAGAACCACTAAAAATGAATTTTGGAGAGGAGCGCTCCCCTACCCACTTTCAGGGAGTGCTGGCACTCCCTGGGCCTCTTTGGGGGAGTGTTTGAGTGCCCTGTGCACCCTTTTGGGGGAGTGCTACACTTTTTTTTTAGCAAATTTTGGGTTTGTTGAGGAAAATCGGGGAACAATCCCTCAATTCCTGAAGGTGGTTGGATTCGAATAGATGGTCAAGGCATGATCTTAGGAAAGATCCTCAGCTAAAGAAGATGAATCCTCAACTTATCCCAAAGATCTCTCAAGTGATTGGACCTCTCCAAGGTTATATAAGGAGGCCTTCTCATGGTGAAAGGGACATGGAAAATATTGGAGATGTGAAACTTATGATCTCATGAGTGAGATGTCATCAAAGAAATCAGTGGAGATTACTTGAGCAAAGGGGTTGGACAAGGAGAACTAGAAGAAGCTGTTGCACCTTCATTAAAGGATTGTAAGTACTTTTACTTGTTCTCATTAATAATCAATGCTTGGCCTGTTTCTTTCAAACTTATGTTTGTTCCATATAAGTTTGTTTTTAGTAGATGGATCTATGTTTGAGATAATCTCAGTAGAGTAGGAAGTCTTTTGTACCTTTGTTTGTTCTACAGGACCTATTGAGGAGGTCAGGATTGGAGCTCAGCCAAGACTTAGCAAGGACAAACGTCGCTAATAAGGTACATATCTTTCTCCTTCTCTTTCATTCATTAGCTTGATTAGATCTAAAATGATGTCAGTGTCCATGTTAAGCAATTTTCTGTCTTGGTCTTAGGAGTCTAGAGACTAAGAGGGAATCCACTTGTTTGTAGGGGGATTCACCTACAACAGAAATTGGCGACTCCACTAGGGAGGAGCTCTGATTTGTGTTTCCTTTCCCAGATCTTGTTTTGGCCCTTTGCCCACTCATTTGACCCTCTCCATATTGTCTCTTTGATTCTTAGATTTGTTTGATTGCCTCTTTATTTCATCATGATCACCCTGATTGACTGAATTTCCTTGATTTTTTGAGTTTCTGGGCCTTTTTCTGAGCTTTTGAAGCAGAGTGCTCTCATGCCCTTGTTATCAAAGTGCTAACACTCCCTGGTGGTCTTACACAGAGTGTTGGAGTGCTCTGGTACCCCTTACACCAGAGCGCTATCCCATTTTCAGTGAAAATCATCTAGGTTTTCAATACTCTCAGTCCATTTAGGTATTGGTTTTCAAACACCCTATTTATGAGAATTCATACTCTTTTGATTGGGATTTTGACATTTTATTTCCTTTCCTTGAAGCCACTCTTTGTATTTGCCGACCTAGAGTTAACTTGTTGTTTCCTTCTCCTTCATCTGACTGAGTGAAAACTTTTGTGAGGAAATCCAAAGGTCCGTGAACCTTTTCATTTGATCTTTGAGGTCAACTTTCCATCATTTCTCTTTTGTTTGAGGTTTTTTTGGTTCTTGTTTGCAATTTGGTTAACTTTGTCCTTCTTGTCTATTTCACGATGAGAGTATATTTTGTTTTGTTTTGTGTGAGGTTTTCTTCTAATTGTTTAATCCTGAAGTCTGATTGACATTTAGAAGTCTTACATCTGATTATCATTCACATATAAGCAAAACTTGGACATATTTTAGTGATTGGTTTGGATATTAGAAGGCATTTATGAAATTTTTAGCATTACATTGGATTTGAGTGAGAGAAAAATTGATTGAGGACATTGCATATTAGTGTTTGATAGTGAAAACAACTTTTCTCCTTCCCTTAAATAGCCATTCATCGAAAGAAATGTCTGCTTATCATCTTCTTGTGCATTTTTTGGTAATTGAGTCATCATACCATCAGTTTCATTGTCATACACCCTTTGAGTAAAGAACAACTATAAAATCATCACTAATTAAAATTATCTAGAACATTTCATTTTTAGGATCTTCCACGAACATTAGACTATGGTTAGCACTTTGGATTAGGCTGTGAGTACAACTCTCCAAAGTTTTCAAAACAAACATTAGCATCCTAAGATAGAGAGAGTCAAATCCAATTGTCGTATAGGATTTCTGGGATCCCCCTCTCACACAGGGGTTACGCACGAGGTCACATTCAGGTGATTTACGAAGATTATCCCTCCATGGTTCAACTGTTTGTAGTGGTCAGATCGTATATTGGGGGTCACTTGAAGGTATACCCATGATTATGTGTGGGAGCCTCTCGAGTTGATTTCAGACTTGTTATCCTGCCCATACATTCGGATCAGATTGTCGACTGTACCTACCCAGGGGCTAACTGCGAGTTGGTGTCCTTAGTTGCCATAATCCTTAGGTACTTACACGAGGTGAGGGTGAAGGGAAGTCTCACTGTACCTGGAACAGACATTGGTCAAACTCACTCGGGCTCCTTGGAGGGTAAATCCACAATTACTGTGTGGAAGCTTGCACCAAGGTGAAAGTCCATTAAGCAGGTCGCCATTGTAAATGTTCCACCATATCCTAGCCCCTACTTGACTTGATCATGCGACATTGGATTTCATCACCAACTAGTACGATCATCGAGAGAAGTTTTGTTTGCTTGGTTTTGATTCCTAGATTTTATTAGCGTATGTTGTTTCTTTTCGTTAGTTGGCCTTAGATTTCCAGTGTGTACTATTATTCTCCAAAATTGAGCTTGTAGATGGTAAAGGTCTTCGTCGATCACGTAGGATGCAAATGCTGCCTCCAGAAGGTTACCAACCCTTACCTCCTAACCCTCCAGAAGACAACTACCGTGGAGAGGTAGAAAATCACTCTGACGCTGGGAGTGTTGTTGCTCTTCCGTTAGAAAATTCCAAAGGTGCTTTGGTTATGGTTCAGAATCCCACTCCTCGCACTACATCTATGTTGGTAACCCCTCTCGAACCAATTTTGCTTCGTTTAGACTCCCTTGGGAACATCATAGACGAAGAGGTCCCACAGTTATCTGAGAGAGATTTTACCGAAACATATATGGGATCCACAGAACCAACCTTTGGTGATGAGTATAGGACTCCTGTTTGTCCTACCACTACAGTAGATACAAATCCCACACCTTCTTTTTCTGTATGGAGGACTTCATCAGGACACGATCTCTATGAGCATTTTGAATCCTTCCGACAACCCTTTAATTCTCATGACCCTCCTGTTGAAATTGGGCCATCTAGTCAAATGATGAATCACCCCATCGATCTGGTCATTAACCCTACTTTTGCATCAACACAAGTCTATCCTAATGCCAGACTCATCACCTCTTCTCATTCCCAAGGCACTTTGATCCCTACCCTCGCTTTTACAAACTTTCACTCTACAACTCCACATGTTCCACACGATCTTGCTGGGACATCTTTTCACTCGAGAATGCAGATCCTTGCCAACCAAATACAACTGACTGGAGGGAAACCATCATCTAGCAGACCTATCCCTCCTGGAAAACCATCATCCTATGGTGGGTCTACCCCTCCCAGGGGACAACCCCCTTTTCACGTTCTTCTCGGAGGGAAACCTCCCTTTGCCAGTCATACCTCGGTCGTTAATCCACCACTGGAAGGGGGGAAACCTTCGTCTGGTGGAAACCCTTCACAATCCTGGGGAGTATATTCCAGAGGCACATTTACCCAACCCCATGTTGGGGGGAACTCTTATCATAACCCACAAGGAGGAGTATCAAATCCTGTTTCTTCCGGACCATATTATGGACAACCTTATCTGAGCGGCATCCTAAACACCACCTGGAGTCCTCAAGGATAACAATCTTATCCTCCCCATGGGTCTAATTTGTATCTGCCTTCGGGATCTACTCCTTACCCTCCTCAAGGGAACAATGTTCATCCTCTTTCTGGGCAAGCAAATCACGTGACTTATAATGCTCAGAACCCACTAGGTTATGCAAATGTTTCTCAACCATCATCGAATCCTGTTTATCCTGGTCAACAACAACCATATGTAGGAGGACCTAGTGGTTAGAATTATCCACCTAACCCAGTTTATGGTCCTACTGGTGTTCCTATGCCACACTAGTATCATCATCAAATTAACCGACAACTACCTTTCCTTGTGACTATGGATCTCCCAGACTTGTCTCGGTTAACCAATGATCCTATTTTTCATTGACCGGTTTGGCCAGTTATTCCAACTAAACTTCCTTCTGATATTTTGAAATTTGACGAAAAATATGGAGAATATCCAAATAACCATGTGATGACTTTCCATTTTTGGTGTTCATCAAACTCCCTCATGGATGATTCTATACATTTGTGTCTTTTCCAACGAACACTTACGGGCTCAGCAACAAAGTGGTATATTGAACTACCACGTGCCTCTTTTCATGATTTCAACTCCCTTTCCAT
Source organism: Picea engelmannii (assembly GCA_009831015.1). NCBI lineage: Eukaryota > Viridiplantae > Streptophyta > Pinopsida > Pinales > Pinaceae > Picea > Picea engelmannii. The sequence goes on from WSFP011425778.1 coordinate 4,905, forward strand.
GTCTTTCCTCACGCACTTTCAAATACCTATTCACTGAGAGATGGGTACTGAACTCTTGACCTCCCTTCCTCAAACTGACTCCGTGCATATCTCTGACCATATTCGTGAGTGGTGTTAGCGATCAAATAATTCATTCTGAAATTTGTTTGAAAAATGATGCCTAATATTGCAGGGGACTTTTGAATACCTTCCCCAAATCTAAATGAATATTTGAAAGAACCATTGGAAATTTTAGGATGTCTAGTTGTCAATCGACAATTCAAACATGTTAAACAGACTCTCCACGACTGAGAAATCTGATTTTTCCCAAGACAGTTTTCATTAAAAAATCTGGGTTTTCACCAACTTATTGGTTTTGAAATCCACTAGTTAGCTATTGAAAGCTTTCCTTTTCACCAGCTAAAGGTGCGGATTCAAGGAAAATTAGCTGGTGAAACCTGTTACATGGCAGCAAGGTCGTATGTTTGCCCATATTTGACTTTTTCTCAACCAAATATTTCGAGGTTGGTTTCTAAAGATGCATAATAATTAAATACATCAGATTCAAGGTTTTATCTTGATGTATTTAATGTTTAAGAAGGTGGAAAACTGAAAATGGTGACCTAGTTCATGAGGAAAAAACTGTCTTTTTTGCCAAAGGTGCAAATTCGAATTTCCTATGAAGATTCATCAACTTTGGAAGGTTTTAGACATCTGTCAAAGAGTTTGGAGGATATGAAGGCTATCAAGATAGAGTTTGACTCCTTCGATAGGATATTTTCCTATTTTGTTTTGACTTTCCATTATTAGTATTCTAGATCCATTTTTATAGGATCTCATCCTACACTTGTTGTATCTATTTTGATTTGACTAATTTTAGCAAATCTGATCCATCTTTCAAGGATCTAGATTTCATCTTGTAAGGATATAAATCCAAAGACATTTGGAGCACCAGGAGGTCCAATGGGGGAGACATTTTTTGGCTATTGTACTAGACTCTTTATTGATAATAGAATCACAGTCGTCTTTTGTTTTCAATGACAGATTTTCCCATATTTTCATCATTTTGTACTTTATTTCAGTTTAGCTCAACTTCTAAGAACTGTTATCTTCTTATTAAGCTCATGAACTTGAACTAAAGGTTTTCTTGCTATCTTTTATGACCCTGCACATTGTTGTATTTGGTTATCTATACTAGTATTCTTCATCTCCTATTCAAACTTTATTGTCTGATCATTGAGTTCTAAAAGCACTGTCTCATTCGAATGCATGAAGTGGTCCTTTTCATTAGCTATTGAGTTATCCTATTGTTCCAAGCATACAAAATCTACCATATTCTTAAGTTACCAAGCATATTTAGTCTACAACCCTAAAGAGTTCCTTGGAGTGATAACAAATTGGCGCCGTTGTCGGGGAGAGGAGATTGAAGCTCAACTTTCCTGGGAGACGACATTAGATCTACTCCTTGATGATAGACAAGGATTAGACATTACATTGGTTGTAATCATCTATTTGGCGACTCCATGAAGGACAGATCTGTTGGCGACTCCACTGGTATATAAATGAACGAGATCTTAGCAAAGAGGTATGCGTTCTGCAATTTCTCAAGTATTTCTGGTTACCCTCATCCATTACCTAGTAGAGATGAATGGGCGATTGAATATTTTCTCATAAGAAAACTACTGCTATACAAATTTCCAAGGACATATGCAGACTCAAGAAACTTTGCTTCCTGAAAAACCATAAAATACTCAACAAGATTTTAACATTAATATAAAAGGGGTTTCTAAGAACAAGCCCTCTAATCTGGAAGTCTTTGTTGTTTAACGTCTTTGGCTCCTGATGTTATGAGATCACTACAATCTGAAGAAACCAAACATAAAAGAAAACGAATTTCAAACAGACCATAAGCCCTATCATTTGCATTTTTCTCGCATGGATGTTTTTCTCGAGTCATGGATATGGGCGATGTGCACTTTCCAGTTTAAACTTTTGCATTGTAACACATGCAAATCTCGATTTAATTCTTTCTCTTTGATAGCTACAATCTCAAAATTTAATGCTGATTATTGGCACGAAGGCTGTCTTCGTATATGCCAACTTTTATATTTATGTGTCAACGAGATGTATGAAAGGAAGACACGACGCTTGTGCTGGGATTGGTGTTGGTTTGACTGCTGTGACTTGAATCGTAATGTATTGCGTGGCACCTGTATCATCAACACAACTGTAGATATGTCTCTGCTGCTTGCTTTTGGTCAATAACCGTTCTTCTTATTCGACAACAAAACTGAACACATGTAATCTCAAATTTGTCAACTCGACGCTTGAAAATTTTGATCCCCTGTAGCTTGGACTACGTTTGTATGATACGACCTTCTCATATGGCACTGTAAATGCCTATGTTGTTGAGATTGTTGAGGCTGCTGAGATGGAGGAGCTCCGTTTGCCATTGGCCTTGTCTGCTGAAAATATGTCATAGAAGGAGCCTGAGATGAAGATGGAGTTTGTTGTTTCCCTGGACGTGAAATGGATACCATTACTACCATACAGAGAACCTCCACACAACGTGGAAAACAAAAGTGGAAGATGTTATTGATCCATGCAACTCTAAGGATTGCCATTCCATTGTAAAGGTCTTCATTCACTACATCCCTCAGACTCTCCCATTCAGATAATACAGAGAGAGCGAGTTCAACCAAATAATAGATGGGAAACCCCTTGTTTCTAAGAAGGTAATTGATGCAGTTGTCAACCATCCCACTATTCAATTTATTCTACAGGGCTTTCCAATGCTCTAATTCCTCATCATCGAGATTTTCTGTTTCTGTTTCTATTGCGCCTTCTCTTCTTCTTCAAAAGGCCCAAACATTGTTTTCCAGCGAAAACCAATTCATCCAGCAGATGTTTCATCTCTGTCTGGTTCAATATTTTAGTGTAGTCGGCAACGAACTCAATCCCTAAACTTAGGATTATGTTGTTGTTGAGAATGTATTCGTACATATGTTTCTTTATCTCTGTCTGCAGGATGACATTGAATATGTAGAAGGGCTGGCAGGTGTATGGATTAATGGCATCCTGTTTGGTGTACCAGATCGTTTCCAATGTTCCGCGGTTGTACAAAACCTAAGATCGTTTTCCATGTTCTGCGGTTATACAGAACATGATCTTCTGCCAACGACAGTTTAATGGGGTCATAAGCAAATTCTTACACCACAATGTCAACAAAATCTTCTGGAATATTATCATTTAAATCCATTTAAACAAACTGAGAAGAGAACTTATCTGCCTACAAGACAAATGTCGGAGGAGTGACTCATCTAAAAGCTATTGGCAAAGGATTTTCATAGAGAGAATGTCCTTTCTCCTTGGTCGCAAAGCCCGGTCGCAGAGTGATATAGAAACTGAAATCGTAAAAACTACTTTCACATGGGACTACCATAAGAATGGTGTTGGTTAAGTGGAAAAAAATAAAGGAAGAGTTAAAGCATTCGAATGCATGTAGTGGTCCTTTTCATTAGCTATTGAGTTATCCTATTGTTCCAGGCATACAAAATCTACCATATTCTTAAGTTACCAAGCATCTTTAGTCTACAACCCTAAAGAGTTCCTTAGAGTGATAACAAATTGGCGTCGTTGCCGGGGAGAGGAGATTGAAGCTCAGCTTCCCTAGGAGACAACATTATATCTACTCCTTGATGATAGACAAGGATTAGACATTACATTGGTTGTAATAATCTATCTGGCGAATCCATGAAGGATGAATTCAATGGCGACTCCATGAAGGACGAACCTATTGGCAACTCCACTAGTATATAAATGAACGAGATCTTAGCAAAGAGGTATGCGTTTTGCAATTTCTCAAGTATTTCTGGTTACCCTTATCCAGTACCTAGTAGAGATGAATGGGAACACAACCTTCCCAGATTTTGAGGAGAAAAATGGGAAGTACTAGCTGAACATTTGTTGGATTTTCATGAGTTTATTCATCGGCTCCAGATCTTACATGAAGATGTTAAGATTAAAATTTTCAAGTATTCATTAGAGGGGATAGCCCTTGATTGGTGCAGGTCTCTTCCAACTTCAAGCATTCACTCATTGGCAAGTTTTCATTATGCTTTCCATTTTTTTTTGTAAAGATGAATTTCTAGCTGAAAGTCTCTTTGAAGATTGTTGTGATGAATTCGAGAAGCAAGTTCAATAGGAAGTAGTCCTTTCTTTTGTTTGTCAAAATGAAAATTATGTTGTTAAGGAAAATCTTCAAGATACAAATGATTATTATGAGAATTGCATAGTTGTCTCTGTCAGACTTGTTGCCTTTGATTTACATGAAGGATCAGTTATAGAAGAGCATTGTTCTCAAATTTTTAAAGAGGTTTCTCATGGTGTATTTTCACCTGAAAGAAAAGAGGAAGATCAGGAGATTTTTCATTTTCCTATGCAAAACAAGGGAGTGTTGGACTCACCTGTCTTTGATGAAGAACAATAATGTGAAAAAATCAGTCATCCGGAAACTCCCGCAGTAGATATTGAAACTCCTGCAGCTGACATTGAAAATTCATCTACATAAATCAACAGGTTTGCATGCATCGTACTTGAACATAGATCTGCAAACAACAAAAAATAGTTCATCATCAACAATGAAGTTAGTTTGCAGCCCTGTTCATATTTGTACGCAGTTGAAGGTGGCAGTTATTCTCATAAGGAGGGTATGCAGATATCTTCTGATGTTTAGATGAAGCAACATGAAGAAGTGTTTTCTTACAATGTCATTGATCCTTTTGCTGATTATCTGGAATATTCAAGCAACATAAATCTAAAATTGCTCTTGTCAAACGAAGGTTGGTTATGCTGCACTTTCGAATTGTATATCAATATTCTATGGTTTCCTGCATTCATCATTTCCATATCAGAAGTTTTACCAGTTATTCAGATACTTGTATGGCTTCATTGGAAGCATGATTTTACCTGATCTGGAAGCAGTACATTGGTTAGAGTAGGAGTAGATAAGAAGAATAAATTCTTTCTTTGAGTAGGTAGATTACTTTCAGTTTTCTTAAATAAGCAGAGCAAACTACAAGTCAAGCATTAATTATCAATGAATGCCATAGCAGCTGCACACACATTAGGCAAAGAGACTACCTTTTCACTTTTAATGGCTGGATCTAGACCATCCTCTCCATTGTCATATTCATGGTTGCTGGTACTACTATTAGACCTAGAGATCATGGCATCATATTTGTGGTTGCTAGCTGTAACTGCATCATGTAGCTCCTGGAGACGGGAAATGGATACCGTTCCTACCATACAGAGAACCTCCACGCAACGTGGAAAATAGAAGTGATAGACGTTACTGATCCATGCAACTCTGAGGATTGTCATTCCATTGTAAATATCTTCATTCACTACATCCCTCAGACTCTCCCATTCAGATAATACAGAGAGAGAGACGTCAACCAAATAATAGATGGGAAACCCCTTGTTTCTAAGAAGGTAATTGATGTAGTTGTCAACCATCCCACGATTCAATTTATTCCATAGGGCTTTCCAATGCTCTAATTCCTCGTCATCAGGCTTTCTATTTTTGTTTCTATTGTGCCTTCTCTTCTTCTTCAAAAGGCACAAACATTGTTTTCCAGCGAAAACCAATTCATCCAACAAATGTTTCATCTCTGTCTGGTTCAAGATTTTAGTGTAGTCGACAACGACCTCAATCCCTAAACTTAGGATTATGCCATTGTTGAGAATTTATTCGTACATCTGTTGCTTCAAGTCTGTCTGCGGGATGACATTGAATATGTAGAAGGGCTGGCGGGTGTATGGATTAATGGCATCCTGTTTGGTGTACCAGATCGTTTCCAATGTTTTGCAGTTGTACAGAACCTGAGATCGTTTCCAATGTTCCGCGGTTATACAAAACATGATCTTCTGTCGACAACAGTCTAATGGGGTCATAAGAAAATTCTTGCACCACAATGTCAACGAACTCTTCTAGAATATTATCAATTAAATCCATTTAAACAAACTGAGAAGAAAACTTATCCGCCTGCGAGACAGAGGTCGGAGGAGTGACTCGTCTGAAAGCTATTGGCAGAGGATTTTCATAGAGAGAATGTCCTTTCTCCCTGGTCACAGAGCCTGGTCATTGAGTGATATAGAAACTAAAATCGTAAAAACCACTTTCACATGGGACTACCATAATAATGGTGTTGGTTAAGCGGAAAAAAATAAAGGAAGAGTTAAAGCATTCGAATGCATGAAGTGGTCCTTTTCATTAGCTATTGAGTTATCCTATTTTTCCAAGCATAAAAAATCTACCATATTCTTAAGTTACCAAGCATCTTTAGTCTACAACCCTAAAGAGTTCCTTGGAGTGATAACAAATTGGCGTCGTTGTCGGAGAGAGGATATTGAAGCTCAGCTTCCCTGGGAGAGGACATTAGATCTACTCCTTGATGATAGACAAGGATTAGACATTACATTGGTTGTAATCATCTACCTGGCGACTCCATGAAGGACGGATCTATTGGTGACTCCACTGGTATATAAATGAACGAGATCTTAGCAAAGAGGTATGCGTTCTGTAATTTCTCAAGTATTTCTGGTTACCCTCATCCAGTACCTAGTAGAGATGAATGGGAACACAACCTTCCCAGATTTCGAGGAGAAAAATGGGAAGTACCAGCTGAACATTTGTTGGATTTTCATGAGTTTATTCATCGGCTCTAGATCATACATGAAGATGTTAAGATTAATTTTTTCAAGTATTCATTAGAGGGGATAGCCCTTGATTGGTGCAGGTCTCTTCCAACTTCAATCATTCTCTCATTGGCAAGTTTTCATTATGCTTTCCATTTGTTTTGTAAAGATGAATTTCCAGCTGAAAGTCTCTTTGAAGATTGTTGTGATGAATTTGAGAAGCAAGTTCAACAGGAAGTAGTCCTTTCTTCTGTTTGTCAAAATGAAAATTATGTTGTTAAGGAAAATCTTCAGGATACAAATGATTATTATGAGAATTGCATAGCTATCTCTGTCACACCTGCTGCCTTTGATTTGCCTGAAGGATCCGTTATAGAAGAGCATTGTTCTCAAATTTTTAAAGAGGTTTCTCATGGTGTATTTTCACCTGAAAGAAAAGAGGAAGATCAGGAGATTGTTAATTTTCCTATGAAAAACAAGGGAGTGTTGGACTCACCTGTCCTTGATGAAGAACAATACTGTGAAAAAATCAGTAATCCAGAAACTCCCGCAGTAGATATTGAAACTCCTGTAGCTTACATTGAAAAGTCATCTACAGAAATCAACAGGTTTGCATGCATCGTACTTGAACATAGATCTGCAGACAACAACAAACAACTCATCATCAATAATGAAGTTAGTTTGCAGCCCTATTCAAATTTGCATGCAGTTGAAGGTGGCAGTTATTCTCAGAAGGAGGGTATGCAGAGATCTTCTGATGTTCAGCTGAAGCAATAGGAAGAAGTGTTTTCTTACAATGTCATTGATCCTTTTGCTGATTATCTAGAATATTCGAGCAGCATAAATGTCAAATTGTTCTTGTCAAACGAAGGTTGGTTATGCTGCACTTTCGAATTGTATATCAATATTCTATGGTTTCCTGCATTCATCATTTCCAGATCAGAAGTTTTACCAGTTATTCAGATACTTGTATGGCTTCATTGGAAGCATGATTTTACTTGATCTGGAAGTAGTATAGTGGTTAGAGTAGGAGTAGATAAGAAGAATAAGCTCTTTCTTTGAGCAGGTAGATTACTTTCAGTTTTCTTAAATAAGCAGATAAAACTACAAGTCAAGCATTAATTATCAATGAATTCCATAGCAGCTGCACACACATTAGGCAAAGAGACTCCCTTTTCACTTTTAATGGTTGGATCTGGACTATCCTCTCCATTGTCATCTTCATGGATGCTGGTGCTACTGTTAGAGCTAGAGATCATGGAATCATATTTGTGGTTGCTAGATGTAACTGCATCATGCATCTCTTGGAGATGGGAAATGGATACCGTTACTACCATACAGAGAACCTCCACGCAATGTGGAAAACAGAAGTGGCAGACATTACCGATCCATGCAACTCTGAGGATTGTCATTCCATTGTAAAGGTATTCATTCACTACATCCCTCAGACTCTGCCATTCAGATAATACAGAGAGAGAGAGAGTTCAACCAAATAATAGATGGGAAACCCCTTGTTTCTAAGAAGGTAATTGATGCAGTTGTCAACCATCCCACGATTCAATTTCTTCCACAGGGATTTCCAATGCTCTAATTCCTCGTCATTGGGATTTCTATTTCTGTTTCTATTGCGCCTTCTCTTCTTCTTCAAAAGGTGCAAACATTGTTTTCCAGTGAAAACCAATTCATCCAACATATGTTTCATCTCTGTCTAGTTCAAGATTTTAGTGTAGTTGGCAACAACCTCAAGCCCTAAACTTAGGATTATGCTGTTGTTGAGAATGTATTCGTGCATCTATTGATTCAACTCTGTCTTCGGGATGACATTGAATATGTAGAAGGGTTGGCGGGTGTATGGATTAATGGAATCCTGTTTGGTGTACCAGATCGTTTCCAATATTCTGCGGTTGTACAGAACCTGAGATCATTTCCAATGTTTTGCGGTTATACAGAACATGATTTTCTACCGACGACAGTCTAATGGGATCATAAGCAAATTCTTTCACCACAATGTCAACAAACTCTTCTGGAATATTATCATTTAAATCCATTTAAACAAACTGAGAAGATAAATTATCTGCCCGCGAGACAGAGGTCGGAGGAGCGACTCATCTGAAAGCTATTGGCAAAGGATTTTCATAGAGAGAATGTCCTTTCTCCCTGGTCGCAGAGCCTGGTCGTAGAGTGATATAGAAACTGAAATCGTAAAAACCACTTTCACACGGGACTACCATAAGAATGGTGTTGGTTAAGCGGAAAAAAATAAAGGAAGAGTTAAAGCGTTCGAATGCATGAAGTGGTCCTTTTCATTAGCTATTGAGTTATCCTATTGTTCCAGGCATACAAAATCTACCATATTCTAAAGTTACCAAGCATCTTTAGTCTACAACCCTAAAGAGTTCCTTGGAGTGATAACAAGTGGAGACGACGACGAAGGATGATCAAAGTAATCATTCCTGACATATTATTCGTGGAGTGGTTTACTAAATCACTTTTACCCCCGATCGCTCACGATGTCGCTATGGGTGGCACAGTCACAAAGGAAGAAACAATTGCTTGGTCTCAATACTTAGATTTGGTTTATTCACAATCTGGTACTTTGTATGATTTGCTTCCAAATGTTTCTCGAGCTAATACCGATCCATCCAAGCCGTCATCCTCATCTCATGAAGACGGTGTTATGAGTTCTGTCAAAACCCAATCTACTTCCCAATCGACCACACTCTCCTCTACCTCCCCCCCAAAATTAGATCTCTGAGGTGAATTGCAGTTCAATCTTCCCCTTCACAACAATCTAGAGGTAAGAAGAAGACAAAAAATAAATCAAAAAATACTAATAACAATGAACAACCAAAAAATCAAGCTCAAACGCCTGCTACTGAAAAGCAACCACAATGAAAACTGAAATTCCCATGTATCATTTGTGGTGATGATCACTACACTCGAGACTGTCCACATCGCAATGAACTAGCCAAACTTTTCCAGGGAAATTCACAACCCGATGTGCTTACTCAGCCTTTTCCACAACAACAATCCATGGTTGCTCAAACCCCCTCTCCTGGGGGCGGTTCTATCCATCCTCCTGATGAGGCCTGGATGAGTGCACATATTTATATGTTTAATGGGATTAATTTGACCACTCACTCTAAGACATATGACACACCAGGTAACCCTGACAAAGGAAAAGTCACTAATGGTACCGGTACTTTACTGGATCCATCACCATCCTCTGCTAGTCCTCCATCGGTTAATCCTCCATCTGGACCACTTTAGATTGAGAAACCTATGCTTGACTCTATATTATGCCCTCCTAAGAGCACTATCTAGAAATATACCTTTAATCCTAGTTCTACAACATTGTTGAAGATTTGGCTCAATCACCGTGTGCTATGTCTGTGTTAGAAGTTCTACAACATTGCCCCAATCAACGTAGAACGCTCTTGGACACTATTTTCACTATTGATCCTGAGTCGTCCAGCCATATCATGTTTGACCTAGACAATTATATGTCTCAAATATCCCACCAACTTGCTTTCCAAGTTGATGTTGTTGTTCATAATCAACAAATTCACTGAACTATTCTGGATGATGGAGCCTCAACTTGTGTCATGTATTTAGCATGTTGGAAAGGTTTAAAATCACTCACACTTAACAAATCCCAAACGATGTTACGTGCCTTCAATGGGCGAGGTTTTCATTCCCATGGGATTTTACAGTCCCTGCCCATCCAATTGGGTGGCAAAGTTGTCACTGTTGATGTCGAGGTGGTCGATGCCCCCCTCGATTACAACTTGTTACTTGGAAGAAGTTGGTTTTATGATATGACTGTCATTGCCTCATTGGCCTTTCTATGTGTACAATTTCCTCATCAGGGAAAAATTATCACTGTTTATCAGTTAGATTTCTGCACGACCGATGCTCGCGCTCTAGCTACCAACAACATTCCTTTCTTGGGAGACCACAAGATCACGTATGAAAGCATTGGTGTTGGCTTACTGAAAGATTCTAGCCTTATGGGTACCTTCTCTACACCACTTCCACCGACTACACATCATATTGCCACCGTCGATATGATTTCGACCACGACTTATCAATCTTTAGAATCATCAGTCCCTTGGATTGTACCTAGTCCATTGGAATTCGATGCACTAGGTGACACGGTGCCACTTAGTCCAGCTGAAACATAATACGTTTCTATCCAATTCGCTTCTCCCTCTTCGGATGACCAACATCTATTGGCACCCGACAATTATTCGATGCCATCACGGTTACGTTCCTTGTCGTCTGCGATCGACTACATTTCCCCACTTTTTCCCTTGGATGAATCTCTTATGGAAATGTTGAACATTGATGAGCCACCTCGGGATGATAACCATCATCGATCCTCTTTTCTTCCTCCTTGTGAAGAATTCGAGAAGATATACACTCTATCTCCCCTCCTGATGTTGATTTTCCATCGTCTCCCATGACTTCAACTTTTGATGATTTGGATTCAGTAGTTGACATGGTGATCTCTTCGGTAGGTCTATTGGAGCCTGATCTCCTTACCCCTGTCACGGCCCTCGACATGTGTTCCTTCTAGAGTGATTTTATTTCATCCAGTGAAGATCTCTTGGAAGACATGACCAAATTTTGTCCCTTGACATGGTGTCCTTCCAGAGCGTTATTCTCTTGGAAGCCATGATCAAGAGGAGCCACGAGCATAGTTTCTCTTCTCTGTGGCAAGCTCGTTAAAAAATGAAATAGAGGTCACGAGCATAGTTTCTCTTCTCTGTGGAAAGCTCATTAAAAAATGAAACAGAGGTCACGAGCACAATTTCTCCTCTCTGTGGCAAGCTCGTTAAAAAATTAAACAAAATATTTGAGAATAGTTTTCCTCTCTGTAGCAAGCTCATTAAAAAATGCAACAAAAATCTGGGGATTGAACCTAGAGCCCTGAGCATGGTTATTTTTCTGTGTCAAGCTCGTTAAAAAATGAAACAATCACCTCTCTTGAACCTTCATTTCATCCACCCTTATTTTTTTTCTCCATCTAGTAGAGAAAATGGTGACAATCTCAAAGTCGGTGAATGAATTGAAGCTTGGAGGGCATGTCTCCAGCCTTTGATGATCATTCTGGAGTTATTCCCCCAACTTTCAAGCTGGGGGAATACCGAGCTTAGTCTTTGTTCTTTATCGTGCTCGTAAATACATGAGAATGCAACTGAGCAAACTTTTATCTCTTTTTCGGCCTCACATGGTTACACAAAAAAGGAACCCCTTGGAGTCATCTTTAAGCTCTTTTCAGACTCTCTTAACATGAAAAGATTGTCAAGTGATCTTGCTTCCTTTCCCACTCATTAAAAGGTTTGAAAGGGCATCTTTCGAGTGATAATTTATCTCTTTTTCGGCCTCACGAGACTAGCATTATGAAAAATGACAACATTGGAGTCGTCTTTAAGTTGTTTCTAGACTCTCTAAATATGAAAAACCACCAAGTTTACCTTCTCTGGACTTGTTAAACAATCATACATTGAAGGGCCCATATGGGACCGAACCCTTACTTCTTCCAGTTCACTAAACAAAGGAAGAGGGACTTACCGAAGGTGAGTCATATCGAGCATGTGTTACCCTCCTCGATCTTGTTAAATTAAAAAGAGGTACTCGTCTATATGGATGGGGGGGAAATTGAAAGAAGCAAGCCAAACAATTTTTGAGAACACTACCAGTAGCTCTTATGGTCTCCCTAGAACACGACAATTTGTCTTTGCATGCATTTTAATCCGCTAAACCTCTGCACTGAGCCAATCTTCTGAGTTTCTTTTACTCCTTTGGGTCACCTGACGAAAGTCACAACATCCACTACATCCTCAAGTTTTGGTCCATGTCATGTTTCTGCTGTTGTGCCTCAGTGTTCAAGGAAAGTATCTTCCTCGAGAGTTAGCCATCACAAATATCCTGTTTCAATACCTGTGTCAGTCCATGTTCATTTGATCTACCAATTACATCTCCATGACCGTTTCATGTCATTTATGGGGGATATATCAAGGCCCTTCTTCGACGATTCTATTCCCATCGACTTCAACACATTATCTGAGACTTAGACTTAGAAACCAATTAGTACCTTGGGACCTGCATGCCTCAATGGCATGCCTCCTCGTGTCTGAAAGTGGGTTTAAATCATTGATCCCTGATTAGACGATTCCACAAATGTTCGACTTCAACTCATCCATTCACATTCGTTGGAATGTACTAGAGTACCTTGGGAATCATTGACATCAATGGTGATCTCCCTCACGTTTGTTAACGATTTACATCATTGACCGATAATCAAGTGGTTTTTGCCATGTTTGACATCAAGACATCTATTCACATGGTTAGATTCGTACTACATCGGGATCGGTAAGAATACTCTGGGTTGAGTCATCTCTTATATGTACTTTTCCCAGGTTGCAAAGGAGTTCTTTTGAACTATGACACATATACTGTTACATAGATCTACTTTGTATTGGTCGTGGCTATGTCTTGTCATCTCGTAGATCCACTATGTATTCTTTGTGGATACGATTATTTCAAGTCGTAGAAGTATAGATCCACATTGTATCTGCAGTGGCTATACCATTTTGTCAATATAATGATGGATCTACAGTGTATTTTATGGCGGCCATACCTAAAAAGTCTTTATCACTCAAGCATAGGTATGCCTGCCTTGGGTTTTGAAACATGTCATAATATTTGTTTGATGGTTGTGTGCATCTTTTTTTAGTTTCTCTGCGTCGATACCCTTGCTCGAAAAAGTCTACAAAGTACTTCAGTCATCATCGTCTTCTAACTTCATACTTTGGGGGGCAATCTGTTACACATCAAAATTACTCACTTCAATAGTGTCGCAAGTGTCGTCATTACAAGTGTTATAAGTGTCACATCTTGTCCGCAAGTGTCACATCTTGACCACAAGTGTTGCAAGTGTCATAAACATCATACTGCCATCTTGCCCATGTCGTGTCTCTAACGACATCACAAAGACACTTAAGACACCCCAAAGACTAGTTTTGAAGAAGAGAAGTCACTTGACAGGGAGTACAAACCTTTTGACACTGAAAGAACCACTAAAAAATGAATTTTGGAGAGGAGCGCTCCCCTACCCACTGTCAGGGAGTGCTGGTGCTCCCTGAGCCTCTTTGGGGGAGTGTTTGAGCGCCCTGTGCACCCTTTTGGGGGAGCGCTACCCTTTTTTTTAGCAAAATTTGGGTTTGTTGAGGCAAATCATGGAATAATCCCTCAATTATTGAAGGTGGTTGGATTCAAATAGATGGTCAAGGCATGATCTTAGGGAAGATGCTCAACTGAAGGAGAGGATTCCTCAACTTATCCCAAGGATATCTTAAGTAGTTGGACCTCTCCAAGCTTATATAAGGAGGCCTTCTCATGGTGAAAGGGACATGGAAAAGATTGGAGATGTGAAACTTATGATCTCATGAGTGAGATTTAATCAAAGAAATCAGTGGAGATTACTTGAGCAAAGGGGTTGGACAAGGAGAATTGGAAGAAGTTGTTGCACCTTCATCAAAGGATTGTAAGTACTTTTACTTGTTCTCATTAATAATCAATGCTTGGCCTGTTTCTTTCAAACTTATGCTTGTTCCATATAATTTTGTTTGCAATAGATGGATCTATGTTTGAGCTAATCTCAGTAGAGTAGGAAGTCTTTTGTACCTTTGTTTGTTCTATAGGACCTATTGAGGAGCTTAGGATTGGAGCTCAGCTAGGACTTAGCAAGGACAAATGTCGCTAATAAGGTACATATCTTTCTCCTTCTCTTTCATTCATTAGCTTGATTAGATCTAAAAGAATGTCAGTGTCCATGTTAAGAACTTTTCTGTCTTGGTCTTAGGAGTCTAGAGACTAAGAGGGAATCCACTTGTCTGCAGGGGGATTCACCTACAACATAAAGTTTTTCTTTATCTTGGTACAGTTCTAGTTTTGGGGTTTTATGTACAATCAATCATGAGACATGACACCCATTATGATACCTTGGCATTGGTATGGGTAGCTGAATGTTTCTTACAGATAGTCATGATTCATTGATTCTTCTTGAGATATGGTTGATTGACAAATCTATGAAATTTGCCATAGGTTGTTGTTTAATTTACCATATTTGAGTTCAAAACTCCCTCAAATTTTTGGGCAATGGTCTCTCAAATTTGTGGATGATTTACGTAGTAGTATAACTATTAAATCCATCTCTCTCATTCATGCATATATATGAATGATTAGAATGGGTGACCTATTTCTCCAAATTCCCTTGATCTTATTATAAGAATTTATTAGTATGTATATGGATCAAATTGCAAAATTTGAAGTAGATGGGATACATTCTGAGAATGTCTAACCATTGAAACACAACTCAACAACTAAGCAAATAAATGCTCCTCAAAACATATCAATTTCCCAAAAGAAATTAGAATAACTCAAGTATAAGGGGAGTTGATTTAATAGGAAAAAAAATTAGAAAAACTGAGATTCATTCTATGGGTGGCGTTTATTTGTTTAAAATACCAATAGAGTACATACTATATTTTTCTTCCATGACCTTATGCAAAGTGATTATGGGCTAGGATTCAAATAACATTCATTCAACATAAATACCCTTTACATCAAGATATTATTATTTTTCTTTGAAGTAGTGTATGAGAGCTTTCAAATCAAGACTAAGCTATACTTTGGAACATAATTCTAAGGCTTGTAACCTAAAACATTTGGATGGAGTATGTTTGAAGGCTTAATTAATCTACTAAAAGAGATTCAAGTGAAAATTGCTAAACAAATTATGGAAAGTATCTCATTTAAGGCCTTCTTAACAAAGGTCCATAAAGGATTAATTAAAATACCAAAAGAAGAATTAAAGTTAAAGTTTTGGGTATTTAGATCCATGTTTTTTTAGAGTCTATGTTTAATGATAGATATTGCAACCTCATCTTTGTATTAGATCTCTATTTAACTTCCTTTTATGAAATTGAATTTTGATGGAGCTTCCAAATGAAACCTAGAGATAATTGGAATTAGAGGGGTTATAAGGAATATGGATTATTCCAATAGTTGAGCTGTTGTGTAAAAAATAGGGTAATCAATAACCAATTTTGTAGAAGCTCAAGCTTGCATTAAAGAATCTTCATTTCTCAAAGCATGAATATCACTTCCATCATAATAGAAGAGGACTCCCAACTAATCATTGGTAAAATTCAACAAAACCAATGGAATCAAGTTGGATGACCAACTTCATTAAATTGAATATTGTTTCTAGCCCTCAAACATATAAGTAATACCATAACCATTTTTTTGGACCTAGGAATAATCCATATTTGAAGATCAATAAACAAGGTAACAAATGCTCTAACTAGTTGAAGGGTTGATTTGAGATGGAGGATGCATGAAATATAACACCAAGTTCAATCTAATAATTCCATTTAATCTTGAGCATACTAGATTTACTATTCAATAAGGGTCAAGAGAGCATTTTGATCCTTAAGAATATTTAGTCAAAACCTAGGTCCTTCTTTGAATTGAAATTAAAAAAAATCAAATGGTTTTTCCGTCATATACTTTTTAGGAATATTGATTTTGAAAATGATATTATTGTTTTTATTTAATTATAATTTAAAACATGAAATTATACTTAGAACCTCTCGAAAAAAATATTAAAAAATGGGAAAGCTACATTTAATCAAGTAACCAAAGTTAGATATTAAAAAAAATTAAAATGTGAGGACTTCAATTAAAAGTTAGATATTCAATTAAAGTTACATTGAATCCCCTCTCCTCTCCTACTTGTGCCATGATTCAAGTGACCATCACAAAAGGGACTTCCCTTTTTCAATTTTAGTTTTTTAAGATTTTAAGTTTGTTTGTTTTAAGTTTGAGTTAGATTTAGGGGTTTTATGAGTAAAAAAAATTGGACAAGGGTTAAGCTCAATTATGGTTAAGTTTAAATTTTTTGTATATATATAGAAAATCAAAATTTATGTAGAAAAGGGTATTTACTTCCTTATTTAATAGACTTCTTCTCTAGTCCCTTTCACTTATTTGAATGGATTAGTTATTTCAAGGTTTTGTAAAGGAACAATTTCGAGCTCAAAAACCAACTTTGGTTTAGTTATTTCAAGGCTTTGTAAATGAACAATTTCGAGCTCAAAAACCAACTTTAGTTGAATCACGCAACCCTTCTATTTTTGACACCTTTTGGCACAAGCCCATTTACTCCTTAGATCACTCAATCAATGGCTAATAATTGGCCTTAGTAGAAAGACACCACTTGCTCTCCACTTTGTAGCAGGTCACAAATTCATAGACAAAACTCATTATAGGAAAAAAATGTTGTGGTGGTGTTGCCATTCTATGAAAATTCATAGAGTTGAATGCATTGAAAGCTAGAGTAGATTTCCTATAACTTTAGTGAATGTTTATCAATTTCTTATATTTGATTTGTAAATTTTCATGTGGTAAACTTATCAACTTATTTTTTTTGATCGACTTCCCCGAGCTAATTTTCCTCTATTGATTTTCTATGGCTTTCTATGAATGTTTTTCCATAGCTAACTTGGCCACTTAGTGTTCATACAATTGACTATCATTGATTGTGTTTGGGGGTTTAATTATGTGACAATAATCAAAATTTGAGCAATCAAAATTCCACAAGAAGTTGCATAGAGCCAAACCCAATTAGTATTGGATGAACAATTTTGAAGCTAATCGACGTTTTTTACAA
>ML864787.1:8392-22323 GCA_009831015.1 Picea engelmannii
ATTGCCTTTATTCTTTCCTTATTTATTACTTTTTCTTTCTTTTTTACTTCAAGGTCTGACCAGAGGACACTGCCTTGGCATGGTGACCAGAGCTGACAGTGTTACCCACTAGTATTTTCACAGAAATGATAAGGTTGGCTCGTAATGAGACCCCCTTTCCCTTGGCCATGCAACCAAGGGTCATTTCCCTGGCATGGTGACCAGATAATGGCAACGTCATACTGCTAGATACCTATGAACATAATGGGTCGGCTCGTGATGAGACCTCCCATCCTCTTGGTTAGGTCTTGTTTCATTATTTTTCTTCGAGTCCCTTTTGTTTCTTATCGAGAGGCCTTTTATTGCCTTCTCGGGGATCCCTGGGCGAACCATCTCTAGGTTTCATTTCCTATGGCTTTTATCTGTTACCGGTTTCTTTTACCTCCTGGACCTTTAGCCCCTTCTTCCCACAGGATAAAGTGTAACCCCTCAAATAGGTCATCCTAATGCCCGGACTAGGGGAATGGGATGGATGTATGGGAGATAAGATGTAAAATGACAATATGGTGGGAGCGGACGATGGCTCTTCAAATCCCCCCTGGTGGCTAACCAAAACCCATGGGCACGAGCTCGCTAGGGCACCCCATTAATCCCCCCAACAATGGTCAAGTGGGTTAGTGTAAGATCCAAGCAGTTGTCAGAAATGTAAGGAACCTGATGCATATATCTGAAAGTTATAATGATCAAACATGACACATACCAAGATACCTAGACCAATTACCTCATGGAGCAAGAGTCTTCTCTGATGCAAGTCCAAGCCGATGGTGATGGATGTTGTTGCTGCTGACAGGACAAATCTGATGAAGAAGAAGAAGGATGGGCCCTCCAGGGCCATGCTCAGGTCAATCTTGCTCTCGGTACTCTAAGTCTAGGACCTGTGGGCCTCGAGACATGATCTCCTAGTTATCCCTAGAAATCGGGGATAACATGTCTCATTTTACACTCAGCAAAGCCACAAGCTTCCTTCCATATATTGGTTATCTGCTTTGAAGCAATTTTAAATTTACATGCATATAACAAACGTACCTGAGTATCCTTTTATGCAAGTATATGCTTGATGCTATATCGTGGATGAATAATTGGTTTATGTGTATTTCAATTTATGGTTGATTGTGGAATGAATAATTAAACTCCTAGATTTAATTTCTTGTACTTAGCTTAGTTTAAAGCCTTAGTATTTTTGTCAGGGACTACCCCCCTTGGCTTCGCTAGGAGTTGGTCTAGACGGAGGAGTTGAGGATTAGGTGACAGCACCTTAACTCTCATTTTCCCCCAAGGACACACCGAGTGGATTGAATATTTCTTCCACGTCTCCCAGGTGTGTATAAGGCGACAACATTTTGGCACCATTGCCGGGGATAAATCTTTCTATTCCCGGAATACGACTTTTGTTTTCCTTTTTCCTTTTTGCTTTGTTTGATGCTTCTTGTTTTGTTAAAATAAACTTGATCATATGGCGACTCCACTTCAAAAATAATTTGACATAGTATTCTACAAAGAGGAACTCACGGTTTGCTTAGCTTCATCCTTGAACCCAAAGGTGTTTTTGGAGGAGGCTAGCCAAGCTTTCTTCTCAACTGGATCCTTATTAATTTTTGGGTCCCAGTCCATTTCTGTTAGAGATTTTTGCTTTCTTTAATAAATCTAGTTTAGAAATGGATGATCTTTATAAACCTATTGACTTTTCTGCAATAAGTGGTTATCCACATGTGATTCCAAAAAAAGGAATTAAAAATTTGCCTTGTTTTCAAAGTAATAATATTATTGATGCCAGACGTCATGTTAAGAAGGTTTCCCTTTGCTTTAATAAATGGTGTTGCAATGCCTTTTATGAAGATGTGGGAATGAAATTATTTATCTTATCCTTTGATGATGATGATCTTGATTGGTTTACAGAACTTAAGGATAAACAGGTTAGAACTTACAATGAGTTGATTAATGCTTTTATGGAGAAATGGAAGGAGAAGGACTCTCCGAATACAAACACGATCAATTCAAAGGTTAAGAATGATGCTTCACCAGTTTCAAATCAGATGTTTAAAGAAGTCATTCAAGCCATGGAATTTATCTATGCAAAATAGTTAAAGGCCATGGAATCTTGCCTTGCAGAAGAAGAAGCTTCTATCAAGTATTCAGACCCTATAGAGCCAGAGCTTCACAGTGAACAAGAAAAGGAATTTCACCTGGAAATTCTGGAAGAGCCTATAGATGAGTCATTAACTGGTCATGAGGAAACAAAGGATTTTGAGTTTGAAATGATTGAGTATCCAGATAATTCAGATCCCCACCCTCCTTCCGAGGAATCCATCTCCGCAGAGAAGATCTTCGACAGTTATGATGAACCTGAAACGATCAGTGAAGAAGAGGTCTTGACAGTCCCAGTTCCAATCTCTCATCCATCAGAAGAATTAAAAATAGATAATAGGAAAATGAAAGACAACTCTAGTTTATCAATGTCACATCATTATGAGCAGTGGTTGGGCTTCCACCATGATAGTCCAATGCAGAGATTCATCAAAACTTTACAAGGATATCAAGACTTCAATGTTTGGTTGTTGAATAAAATGAACATGTTTCTTGGGTGGTCTAATCCCAAGAAAATATCCAAGTTGATAAAACTTGGAAAAGGATCTTCAACGAGTCATCCCGGACAGGGATGTTTCAAACATCTGAGGTCTTATTTTATCGATGACATGGCTGTTACATATGTTTTCTACTTCAGCCAGTTGGATAATGAAAAGGTCAAAACCACCAGTGAGCAAAATTTTTCAGGCCTTCTTCAGTAATGTCATTTGATGCCATGGGGCATCCTCTGTAATGTATCTCTAACCCTTTCCTCCACATTTCAAATTTCAGTTATGCTCACTTTCTTCTTTTATAATTTATGTATACTAGTTCATTTTCATTTTTATATTGTATTTGGTATTTTACATGTATAATAATTGTGCAATTTCAATTCACACGTGGTCTTCATATACATGTGTCGCTGATGTTGTTTTTGACAAGATGTTTGTTATGTAGGGACAGATTCTGGATTCTTGCATGCTCTCCTTTTTGCTTAAAGATCAATCACATGTCCCCATATTGAGCCAATGTTATCCACCAAGTTGCACTAGGGTGAATTTCCAGCGATCCGCCAAAGATTGAAGATTTTGATATTCAAAATTCAAAGTTCAAAAATTCAGCTGGTCATTAAGACCAACCTTTTTTACATTTCCATAAAAAATTGTAATAAGAGATGTTGCATGATGAACTTCTAAAAGGTCTTAGCCACCTTAGTTCTAAGCATGAGTTATACTCTGGAGTGTTTTTTCACTTGTTTATTATATTTTTCCATTCAGGCAATTTATAATTTATGAATTTTTTCATTCAATCCCTCCAGAGATGGAGTATATGCCCATGGTTAGTCCTAAGCATGGATCTAAGCCTAGTTTCTAATGTATATTACCATGCTAAACATACTCCTAAAGTCTTATGGAAATGTGATAAGTCCCCCTTAGGATTTTTTAATTTTTTCAGTTAATTAAAATTTGCCAGAATTCGGCAATTTTTAATTAAAAATAAAAGATGTATTAAAATAGTGGTACTAGGGGACTTAATATGACATGGGGGTGCTCATTTTTTGACCTAGAGCACCCATATTACCTAAATACCCACTTAGTTGAGCAAACATAGTGATTTTAATCACTTAAAAATTAAATTTGCTCAAAAAACCCAAAAAAGTCAAAATAAAATAAAAAAAATCAGCAAAAACAAAAATCAAGGAAACATGTGGGGACATGTTTTGACCAAATAAAGCCTCAAAAGGCTATGTGGCAGCAAGTAGATGACTTTCATTGGTCAAAGGGATAAAGTGGGCATGAGTTGATTTTATTTTAAGCATGTGTTCATTGGGAAGTGCGCCCCTCTTGGAGAGGTGACGCACCCTTGAGTGGGTAGCTGTAATGATCCCAAGCCAATTTTTTTGCTTGAAACCACTAACTATCTTTGTTGTGTATGGTGTGCATGTGACTTATTGAGTTATCCAGTTATTAAGTGTGTTCATACAAGATTCGCCCAACACATGAAAGATCACAATATATTCAAGATATAGAAACACAAGCAAAGATCTGACCTTTTATTAAGAAGCATAGAACTAATACAATAGAGGGAAGATCTGGGATAAACTTCAAATGGCCCAATAGATAAGAAATACGAGCTGCTACAAAATGCTCTACCGATACAAAATAAGCCTCCAAAGGCTGAATGAGAGATGAAGCCTGATACAAATAGATATGAATGTTGATTCCTCAAGCTGAAAGATGCCACACTCCACTAGAAGACTGAAAACCCTCAATAACTTGGCCCAACTGCAAGAAGACTCCAAATGAGCCCAAACTCTGCCAACAGATAGATCTGGGTGATAGGAACACCCCCCTGAAATCTCAAGATGAACGCCCAAGGCAAACTCCTCCGAACTGTGACTCTTCTACTGAAGCTACGCCCTCCTGGATGCCTGGAACCCTATGTAATTCGACCTTGATGAGAAAAGCCTCCAAATGCACTGAAACTCCCCAAGAATGTAGATCAGGCTATGAAAACCCTATAGGAGAAGTTTCAGACTCAGATTCCAGGCGAAACTCTCTAGATATGAGATTTACTGAATCATACGACGTCCCCTTGTCTCCAAGACATCACAATCTGAAGCTAAATATCTGATGGTGATAAATCTCCAGGAAAACCCTCAAAATGATGGTTGTGCCCCTACAAATTAAACCCAAGTGACGAAATGGCCACAGGCTCTCCTGATAAGATGAATCAAACCTTCCTCTAGGTGATGGTGCACCCTTGCTGGAAACTCAAGAACAGTACGACCCTGCTGTCTTCTGAAGCGCTAGGTGGAAATATGTTGAGTGTAGAATGGTGTGGAGGAGTCTTTCATCCCCGAGACCAAGCTGTGGAAAAAGGTGAGTAGGTATTTCACCACTGAGTTGCTCACAAGGGTTTGTATAGCAAAACCCCCAAACTGTATGCTCAAGAGCAATAACAAGCAATATACCAAATCCCCAATGAATAATAGGTGCGCCCCAACCTCTTACTTATACTTTTCCTTCTAATTCCCTGTTGAGTTAGGTTAACTCCCAGGGTTAACTTCTATTCTTCTGTTGAGTTATATTTTTCTCCTTTTATCCTTTTTCTTTCTCAAGTCAACTTAAAAATATAACTTTAGTCTAGTTGACCTTCCCCCTCAGTGTGAGACTATGACCTAGTGAGGGTGCCCAGGCCACTGAGTCTCCTCATCACCTCTCTATCAAGAGGTGGGGAACATTACAGTCTCCCCTGCTTGAAATTGCTTGTCCTCAAGCAATTCCAAACCTGTTTCTCTTACCACGTGCTCCTTTTCCCATGTGGCATCCTCAATGGGTAAATCCTTCCATTTGATCAAGTACTCTTTGATGCTTTGGTTTCTGAGCCTTTTCTCTCGGACCTCTAATATCTCCTCCAAAATCAAAACAAGTTTTCCTTTCTCATCCAGGGGAAATAATACCTCAATGCGTCTAATGTGTTGGCCGAGGGCTTTCTTAAGGCAAGAGACATGGAAGACATTGTGTATTTTGTTGCCCTGTGGAAGCTCCAACTCATAAGCTAGAGCCCCTATCCTCTTGTTAACTCTGTAGGGTCCAAAGAAACGTGGTTGTAGTTTATCTTCTCCGCTCCTTTTTATGGAGGCCTGCCTGTGTGGTTGGAGCCTCAAGTAGACCAGGTCACCAACCTCAAAAGTACGATCAACTCTGCATTTGTCTGTTTGGACCTTTTGCTGGTTCTATGCTCTCTGTAGATGATCCTTCAGCTCCCGGAGAATGTCTTGACTCCATTGTATCCAATCTTGTACCATAGGTTCCCTGTTATCACTGAAAGCAATCTCCCCAAAAGATAAAGGATCATAGCCATACAAGGCCCTGAATGGTGACATGCCTATGGACATATGCTGGGTGGTGTTGTAGCAGTACTCTCCCAAGTGCAACCATTTGGCCCACGCTTTTTGTTGTCCTGCCACATAATTTCTGAGGTAGACTTCCACCCACTTGTTTATGATCTCTGTCTATCCGTCTGTCTGAGGGTGATAGCTGGTGCTAGGGGTCAAGGCCATACCAACCAACTTGAATAATTCCTGCCAAAATGTACTCATGAACCTGCTATCCCTGTTGTTGATAATGGTCTTGGGTAGGCTGTGCAACCTGAAGATTTCCCTAAAGAACAGTTCGGCCACCTGTGCTGCACTAAAGTCAATGGCTATGGCAAAGAAGTGTGTGAACTTTGTCAACCTGTCCACTACTACAAATATGCAGTCCTTCCCTTGTGTCTTTGGCAACCTGGTGATGAAATCCATGGATATGCTCTCCCATTTGTGCTCTGAAATGGGTAAGGGTTGTAGTAATCCTGCTGGAGTGTGTGTGCTCATCTTTGTTCTCTTGACATGTAGTACAGTCCTTGACGTGCTTAATCACATCCTCCTTGAGGCCCTTCCATGAGAACCTCTCTCTCACCTGCCTGTATGTCTTTTTGATTCCCTGATGTCCTACCATTGGTGAGTCATGGTACGCCTATAATATCTTAGCCTTGAAGGCCGGTTAAGGAACCAAAAAGATACGGTCCTTATAGTAGATAAGATCATTCATAAACTTGAAATTATCATCTTGTATCTGCCCATCCAATAGCTGGCATGCGAACTGATCTTTTTCATACTCCATCGCCATATGGTCTTTCCAGTCAACTGATACCCTGGTCATGGAAAAGATGGATGGCCTCCTGGATAACGCATCAGCCACCACGTTGTTCTTCCCTTTGACAAATTCAATGTCAAAGTCGTAGGCTTGTATTCTGCTTACCCATTTCTGTTGCCTCTCATTCTAATCCTTCTGCTCCAATAGATATTTGAGACTGTTATGATCTAACTTGACCAAAAACCGGGCACCAACCAAATATTGCCGGAATTTGGCTAGTGCATGCATAATAGCCAGCATTTCTTTGTCATAAATGTTGTAGAGTAGCTCGGGACCCCTGAGTTTCCAACTCTCATAGAAAGAGGGTGCCTCTTCTGCATCAGTACGGCCCCTATTCCTTCCCCAGAGGCATCACACTCCAAGGTAAAAGGGAGACTGAAATCTGTAAGGGCTAAGACTGGGCACGTACTCATCACTTCCTTCATCTTGTCCATCATTATTTGAGCCTCCTCGTCCCACTTGAAGGCTCCTTTCTTAGTCAAATCGGTCAAAGGTGCACACAGCTGAGAAAATCCTTTGACAAACTTCCTGTAATACGTGCACATACCTAGAAATCCTCTCAATTATGTGAGGGTCTTAGGCGTAGACCATTCCATGATGGCTTGTATTTTCTCCTGATGTACCTGTACCCCCTTTGCCCCGATGATGTGTCCTAAATAGAGGACCTCTGTCATTCCAAACTCACATTTGGACTCCTTAGCATACAGTGATTGTTCCTCCATGATCGACAAAATTTGATCCACATGCCTGAGATGCTCCTCCCACGTCTTGTTGTAGATAAGAAAGTCATCAAAAAATACCAATAGGTACTTCCTCAGTTGCTTGTTGAACACATGGTTCATACATGATTGGAACGTAGCAGGGGCATTGGTTAAGCCAAAGGGCATCACTAAAAACTCATAGTGGCCGTAGTGACATCTAAAAGTTGTTTTTGAGATGTCTTCCTCCCTCATCTTGATCTGATGATAACCAGAGCGAAGATCAATCTTAGTGAAGTAGATGGCCCCATGCAATTCGTCCAAAAGTTCATCAATCCTTGGTATTGGGTACTTGTTTTTTATGGTCTTTTTATTCAAAGCCCTGAAGTCAATGCACATCCTCATAGTGCCATCTTTCTTCTTCACCAGCACTACTGAAGAAGCAAAAGGGCTACTGTTGGGCCTGATGTGCCCCATGTCCAGAATTTCCTTGATGGCCTTCTCTATCTCATCTTTGTACTTCTTGGGATGTTTGTATGGTGTGGTGATAACTGGTTTGGCCCCTTCCTCTAGCTCAATAATGTGCTAAAACCCCCTATCTGGTGGCACCCCTGGAGGAATAGGCACAAACACCTTGTGGTGCCTGTCAAGGATTTATTTGATCTCTGGGGTGTAGTGAACCTTGCCCTATTCATCCATACATGTCACAATCTTGCATTCGACTGCGTATACTATCTCATCCCTCCGGAAGATGGCCTCCATCCTCTTGGCTATGACTACCTTTTCAACATTCCCTGTCATGCCCCAAAGCACTACCTTTCGTCCACCCTCCTCTGTGAATGACATTTCCATAGTTTTGTAGTTGGTGGTGATAGGCCCCAATGTGCTGAGCCACTGAACCCCTAGGATAATGTTGGTATCCGGAAGGTCCATGACATAGACGTCCTGTGTCAGCTCATGTCTACCTAAGGTAAGCTTCATGCCCAGAATGTATCTGTCACAGGGCATAGTGCCTCCACCTGGTACCTCCACCTTGAATCCTTCAAATTCTACAGTGGGTATGTGTCTCCTTTTCAATAGTGTGGAATCAATGAAGTTGTGGGAAGCTTCTCCATCAATCAAAACCAAAACCCTCTGTCCCTGCAAGACCCCCCTCATTCGGAAAGTGTTATACTTTGGCACTCCACCGATAGATGCCAAAGTGGCCATACTGTCATGTCCTATGATCTACTCCTCTTCTGTCTCAATGGTATCGGCCTCCATGTTCTGTATCTGACTGATCTCCTCTTCCTCCTCATTGTCTGAAGTGACCTCAATGTAGTGCCCTTGACCACGACCCATGCATTTGTGTGTTGGGTTCCATGGTTCTTTGCAAGTGAAGAAAAGTTGTTTCCTTCTCAATTCCCTCCTAGTGTTTTCATCAACTCCGCCACGGCCCTTGTCAAAACCCCTTAGGTCACATCCTCCCGGGTTCATTGGAGGCCTTTGATCTCTTCCACCATTGTTAAGAGGTGGTCTGGGTATGAATTTAGGTTTAACAGCTGGACCCAAATCCCTCGTCTTCCAAATAGCCTCCTGTAGGTTGGTAGGCTTGAAGGCCTTTACCTAACCCTTCAAGGGTTCCATCAACCCTTCTATGAAAAGCATCATGAGCCTGGTCGAGGAAATATCTTGCACCATCACTGCTAACCTATGAAATTCATCAATATATATCTTAGTCGTGCCTATTTGCTTGAGTTGGGTGAGCTCCCGGAAATGTAGCTTAGGCTCTCCTTGATCAAATCTATCAATGAGCCTCTGAGTGAATTCTGTATAGGACACAATTTGATTGTGGTCGAGTGTGGTGAGTCCATGATACCACCAGTCATGAGCCTTGCCATCCAAGTACATAGTGGCAAACTTGATGGCCTCCATCTCCCTCATGGGGTTAAGCTGCAAGTAGGTATCCATCTTTTGCACCCAAGATTGTGCTGTCATCTTGGCTGTACCATCAAAGTATGGAATCTCTATCTTCCCTACTCTTTGTTCGAACTCAAAACTGCCCCTGTGGTTCGACCTAGGTTGATTTCTGAACCTGAGTTGGCAATACTGATCTAGGGACATCTGTCTTTGAATCCTCATATACAAACTGTAGTACTCCTTGGTACTCCTCATCATTTGTTCCACAAAGTCCTCAACCTGTTCATGTTTCCCTTGCTCATCTGTGAATGTGGGCATGTACGGGCTAGGGTTAGCCCTGCTACCCGAATGTCGACCTAGCTGTTCATCTGTGAATGTGGGCATGTATGGCCTAGGATTGATCCTGCTACCCATCTGACCCTGGGACGTGCCTCCTCCCAGACTTCCTTCGAATCTGGGGGCTTTCTCCAGGTTATATCTAATATCCTCATGGACCCCACCAGATCCACCAGCCTCCTTATTCACATACGTATCAGGGTCCTTCCCTTGATGGGTCACTTGCATCAGAAGTTCAGTTATCCGAGATTGGTTCTGGTTCATCTTTTGTAAGTTCTCGTCAACCTTCTTCAAGGTTTCAGAAATTTTGGCTTGTCCCCTTCTGCTGGTTTCCTGGTACTCACCTAAGTGATGGACCAAAGTGCTTTACGTGCAGTTTATGGTTTGCTGGAACTTGTCAAATTCAACTGCTAAGAAAGCCAAGCCTTGAGGCTCACGATCATCCCCTGACCCTTCCATTTTGGCCTCTGTTTCACTACTGGGTTTCTTCCTTTGACCCATAAAGATTCCACTGTACCTCTTCATGCACCGATCCTTCCACAGGTTTGGAGGATCGAAGCTCTGATACCACTGTAATGATCCCAAGCCAATTTTTTTGCTTGAAACCACTAACTATCTCTGTTGTGTATGGTGTGCAGGTGACTTATTGAGTTATCCAGTTATTAAGTGTGTTCATACAAGATTCCCCCAACACATGAAAGATCACAATATATTCAAGATATAGAAACACAAGCAAAGATCTGACCTTTTATTAAGAAGCATAGAACCAATACAATAGAGGGCAGATCTGGGATAAACTTCAGATGGCCCGATAGATAAGAAATACGAGCTACTACAAAATGCTTTGCTGATAAAAAATAAACCTCCAAAGGCTGAATGAGAGATGAAGCCTGATACAAATAGATCTGAATGTCGATTCCTCAAGATGGAAGATGCCACGCTCCACTAGAAGACTGAAAACCCTCAATAACTCGGCCCAACTGCAAGAAGACTCCAAATGAGCCCAAACTCTGCCAATGGATAGATCTGGGTGATAGGAACACCCCCCTGAAACCTCAAGTTGAATGCCCAAGGCAAACTCCTCCAAACTGTGACTCTTCTACTGAAGTTGCGCCCTCCTGGATGCCTGGAACCCTAGGTAATTCGACCCTGATGAGAAAAGCCTCCAAATGCACTGAAACTTCCCAGGAATGTAGATCGGGCTATGAAAACCCTGTAGGAGAAGTTTTAGACTTGGATTCCAGGTGAAACTCTTTAGATCTGAGATTTACTAAATCATAGGACATCCCCTTGTCTCCAAGACGTCACAATCTGAAGCTAAATATCTGATGGTGATAATTCTCTAGGAAAACCCTCAAAATGATGGTTGTGCCCCTGCAAATTAAACCCAAGTGACGGAATTTCCACTGGCTCTCCTGATAAGCTGGATCGAACCTTCCTCTAGGTGATAGTGCGCCCTTGCTGGAAACTCAAGAACAGTACGGCCCTGCTATCTTCTGAAGCGCTAGGTGGAAATATGCTGAGTGTAGAATGGTGTGGAGGAGTCTTTCATCCCCGATACCAAGCTGTGGAACAAGGTGAGTGGGTCTTTCACCACTGAGTTGCTCACAAGGTTTTGTACAGCAAAACCCCCAAACTGTATGCTCAAGAGCAATAACAAGAAATATACCAAATCCCCAATGAATAATAGGTGTGCCCCAACCTATTACTTATACTTTTCCTTCTAATTCTCTGTTGAGTTAGGTTAACTTCTATTCTTCTGTTCAGTTATCTTTTTCACCTTTTATCCTTTTTCTTTCTCAAGTCAACTTAAAACCTTCCCCCTCAGTGTGAGACTATGACCTAGTGGGGGTGCCCAGGCCACTGAGTCTCCTCATCACCTCTCTATCAAGAGGTGGGGGACATTACAACAGCTCATCTCTTGGAGAGGTGGCGCCCTCCTAGCTCTTCCATAGCTCACACTTGTCATTCTTTTGGGTTTAGTGAGAGGTGACAACCATTACCTCAACACTTGGCTGCCCTCCCCTTACACTTGGTGCGCCCTTCCTCTCCATGTGGTGCGCCCTCCTTCACTTGGCCTCCTCACCCTCTTGCTATATATTGGATCTAGCTCTCCCTTTGTAAGGAGATCTGGTTATGTAAAGTTATGTTGTTATAATACGCTCTCGGGTTGTTGGAATAAAACTTGAAGATTTTGGAGGTCAATCTTGGTGTCTTGTACCAATGTGTGGATACAATTCTTCTTTGTGGATGTGTTGAGATTATGGTAAACTTCCTTTTTTGCAATTACATCTGTTATTACCTTTTAATAAGATATTAGTGAGCTTTTTTGCAATACTAGATCTTATTTAGCATATGTAATCTATTATTTCATGTCTTTCTTGCTTGAATTCATGTTTTCTAGATTGAATGTGTAGGAAGTAGATGCATCTACTTTTAATAGTTTCTTGTAAGATTTGTGTTAAGTTTAGAGGACCTCTAATTTGGAGGAGTGGAATACTCTAAGATGAGCTTCTAACACTTTCATTTCCATCTAATCGGAAGGATTCCCTCTTCAAGTGCATCAAAGAGACTCCATAGCCCAAAGTTGACTTCCATTCGACATTCTTTCTCCCTTATCTCAAAATTTTCTTTAAGTCTTTTTGGTTACTAGTTGCTTACTTTGTCTTAGATATATATCAGATTTCAAAATCCTTCTTATCTAAGTTAGTAAGTGAATTTAAAGTTAGATCTAGAGGACAAGTTTTGCTAGGTTTTTTGTCCACTTAGGAGTTCTTTCAAAAAATAATAATTTTAATTGCTAAACCCAGGACATGGGAAAATGTCAATTTTGTAATAATGGACCAAATAAGGTAAATTAAAGGTGAAATAATGTTGAGAGAGATTACCCTAACCCATCCCAACCATTTCCTAACCTTTACCTACCCTTTCAAACCCCCTTTTAATTTATTAATTCACCTTTTAGATTATTCCCATTGAGGAATATGTTCCCCTTACCCACGTGAGAGTTAATACTCATGTTAATTTGAGTGGTAGGCCCCTCCTTCATGAGATGTGCCTCTCATTTACCTTTCATGTCCCACTTGGCTTGTGGATAACACATGCCAACACACTTACCTTTTAAAACTCACACATTTCCCCTTTGAAGCTTACGTTTCCCTTCGAAACTTACATACACCCTTCCCACATAAAGTTGGAATTTCCCTTTATGATGGAACGCAGGTCCCCATTACCCTTACACGCTCCTTCCACACCCTCATGCATAACTCATGATTTCCCTCACGTAAACTTGGAAATCCCACACGTGAAGTTGGAAATTTCTTTGATTTAAAACGTGGGGCTTCTCCTCTACCTATTGTGTGCCAATGGGGAGTGTGTTCAACACACTCTACCCACACGTCGCCTTTCCCCTTTGAGACTCACGCTTTCCTTTTTTTTGACTTGCGCTTTCCCTCATGATTGAGATGGAAAATTTGGATTGGGATAAGGAAACATCTCATTTAAAGATGGAATAAAGGCGTGGATCTCCTTCCTAGCCAATGTGCCTCTCTTTTCCTTGCTTTATCAGTCTCCAACTCACTCACTTGCCATTTCATTCAACCTAAAATCCTACACCCTCATTGGTTCATTTCCATATTTGAGTTGTCTTCACCTTTGGATCTTTGACAAGTCTTGAAGATCTAAAAGGTTTCTCTTGGTCTCCCAAGGCTATATAAAAAAACCTCTCACTCCCTCATTTTTTACCTTGCTTCAAAGTATTGTTATGCTACTATTTTCTCACCATCCCACTCTCTCTCTCTCTCTCTCTCTCTCTCTCTCTCTCTCTCTATCATTATTGTCATATTTCTTCACTGGTGTTGTTCTTGAAGAGATTGTGGCAATTAGTTGCTACAACCTCTTCCCATTGGATAATAAAAGGAAATAGCTTTGGAGGACTCAAGGATCTCAAGATTTGTCTGGATTCTTCACATGATTATGAGGTGAAACTGTTTTTGTTTTAAATATTATTGTGATTGTAGATAAATTGTTGGGTAAATTAGTTTACTTGGCTAGATTTGTAGAAAATCCAGGTCCTATCAGCAAGACTTCTTGGCCTGTCTTTGACCAAGCAAAGTCACTAAGTTTTCTGCTGTCATAAAATGTGTAATTGCTGTTTTATAACAGCCCTCTGAAAAGTTTGTTTGCTGATGTGTTA
>ML864788.1:19767-33315 GCA_009831015.1 Picea engelmannii
TCTTGAATACTACGAAAACTATCATTGAGGCCATATGTGAGGCTATCTGTGAGGCCATGTGTGAGGCTATTTGTGAGGCCATGTGCAAATGCATCCAATCTATCATCCAATTGGGCTTTGAATGATTCAAGAATTTATTTCAAGTTTTGAGACGAAATAGTCATCTGAGCACCCTATGAACTCTTTGGTCCTGCAGCCTTCATGAAAAAACTCAAAAAAATAGACCCAATAAATTTCGGCAGAAAATCGCGGTTTTTTCTGGAAAACCCTAAAAAACTGCTGAACTTGAAATGCTCATAACTTCACTTCCCGGACTCCGTTTAGACTGATTTTTTTTTGAAATTCGGTAAAATTGTGAGAAGAACTCATATATGTGATTTATTTTGGAAAATTCAGCCTCCAAATACTACATAAATAAAAACAAATCGCGTCGCCGTCAACAGAAAAAACCCTGAAAAATTGCAGATTTTAAAACCTCAATATCTTGACCTTCCAGACTCTGTTTCGAACGATTTTTTTTTTTTAAATTGGGTGTTTTTCTGAGAGGAACTCATATCTAGAACCATTTTCTGCAAATTTTTCACAGAAATATACTGAAAATGTCTGGAATGTCACGGCCCTCTTTTTTCTTCTCCGAAAAAAATATGCAAAAATAAAAATAGTTGCCCACAACTCCGGCCCTGGAAAGTGCTCTGATACCACTTGTTAAGAACCAAAGACTGAATACAAAAGCACCAAAATATATATACAAGAACAATATGCAAAGTCTTCTTTATTACTATCAAACCCTTAGGGTAGGGCAACACCATACAATGGATCCTATTATGGAAGGGATCCTCTCCTGTTCACTTGCCTCTTCGAGGGGGCATCCTCCTATTGAGCTACCGCTCCAAATACAATACTTCTCTTCATGTCTCATTACATTTCTTGAACCCTTTTATATAGTGCTACCATCACCTAAGAACATTCTAGAGGAGGAATCTTCTAGAAGCAGAACCTTCTAAGAAGTCCTCTTACATTTATTATATCTAACTACCATAGTGGGCCTTATTTAATAATATAGTGGACCTAGTCCACCTTACATTGAATGACCTCCACTATTATCACTATGGGACCTTTGGGCCCCCCCACTACCTCTCTAGCTACCTTACAGAGATAAGTAGAAAGCACGTAGTCATCTCTGACACAACTAACAATAGGGAATATAACCTTACAGATTGAGGCTGAGGCATTGGAGTTGTCAGTGGTTGAATTACAGAAGCATATAAATGTGTTGGGCCACCTTAACATAGTCATATAAAATTTTCCCATGCAAATACTACAGGACTTGCAAGAAATACTAGTGCAAGAAATCATGAACAGAGGAGGAAGCACATAAAGAATTAGAAAGGAAAAGGGATGAAAGAGCCCAAGTACATGAAAAATATGACACGACGCTTTAACAAAATAGAGAAGTTGAAGGTTGAGTAGAATAAGTTCTCAAGAACAAATATTAGGTTGAGGAGAGGGCCAAGAAAGCATTACAGGAGAAGGATCAAGTTGAAGGCATGGCACAAAAGACATTAGAAACTGTCCACAAATTGTACAAGGAAGTACCAAAAGTTCCCCTAGTAGTAGAAGCAACTATGGAGGAGCGACTGTTGAATATTGGTGAAGTCATTAAGGGCTTTAGGGAGAAGATATAGGTCTTATAGTTGAGAAGCATGCTAGGAATGCCACCAGAGGTCCATGAAGGCAGGGTGAGGATGACAATGACAACAATTTCCAATATTAAGAAAGTAGAAGGAGAATGCATAAAACTCTGTGAGGAGAGCGTAAAGGTGTGGAAATAATTGATAAACAAACAGGATATGAATGTCGTATAGGCCAAGCTAAGAGAAGCACAAGAAAATGCGAACCAGGTAGCAGAAAAGGTGACTACATTGCCACCAGTGGAGCGTATGTCAGCCATTTTGGTTCAACAATAGGCATATGTGGAAATGGAGAGAATGAGGGATCAACAAAAGATCCTTAAACAAACACTGGGACCACTGCAAGAAGAAGCAATGAGAGTAATTGGAGTGTTTGACACTGTGCAAGGTAAGGTTAAGCAAGCAACAGTTGAGGCAGAGGAAAAACTTATATACTTGAATGCATAGGGGGCATAAGAAATAACAACAATAGAGACCGCATTCATTAAAGAGGTAGAGGTAGCAAAGGACGCCTCTCAAAACTTCATTTCAACATGGAAGAGTAGGAAACATACCTGAGTGGCTTAGGATGAGCTACAAGTGAGTGTTGGGGGCCTGTTGGAGAGGTGGTTTGGATATATTTTTGGGAGAAAATCCTAAGTATAGGGAAATTGCGTAGAAGGAGGAAAGTGAGCATGGAACTAAGGTGCATATAGGAGAACAATGCACAAAAGGAGGAAAGTGCACAGGAGGAAGAAATTGCATAGATAAAAGAATAAAGCCGACAATGGATAAATCTAGAGAGAGAAAATAAAGCATGACAGAAGGATGAAAAATCAACATTCCAGAGATAAAAGAACATCAGAAAAGCAACATGCAGATTGAAAAGAAGAAGAAATCAGTTGAATAGCCAGTTAACTGAGCTGACCATGCATTGTAATGGGGTATTTTTGGGATGAACAGACTAGGGTTTTGGCCCTATATTTTTGTATAAATATGTAATAGGTTGGGAGATTAGGGGTTCACTCTCTATTTTGTGATGATATGTTTTGTGTGATGTGGAGATCCAGAGTCGTGAATGTAACAATCTGTTGGTAAGAAGAATGAATAAAGGAAGGT
This sequence comes from Picea engelmannii, assembly GCA_009831015.1. NCBI lineage: Eukaryota > Viridiplantae > Streptophyta > Pinopsida > Pinales > Pinaceae > Picea > Picea engelmannii. Next base: position 22,557 of record ML864788.1, read on the forward strand.
TACAAAGATGATACTGAATCTTATATTGTCTGACTTTCTATGTGTGATTATGAATTCTACTTGTATGCCTTGTAGAAGATAATTTTAATATGGAGTAATTATGGTGTAGTGTTCATGACTATGGTCGTAACGAATCTATGTAGTAATTGGAAATATGTTGAGTATAGGAATTTGAATCATAAGTAAGTAATACTGAATAGAACCGAATCATGTGCATAGATGTAATAAGGAAGAATGAAGTGAACATTTGATTCTCTTTCCCTTACTACTAAAAACTCCTGGTTCTCATAGTTCCACTAGATACCTCAGGTGAGACTTCATCTGCGCAAGCAGGTGATTCCGAAAGGACCGATGTCTAGTGGGTTTTGTTGGTAACAGATAACTCGAAACTAGGGTTATACAACCCATTCCAAGAAAAGTGTCAACACTGACATACATCACTGCATCTTTAAAGTGACTTTAAATAACATGATTATTCTTCATCATTTCAAAATTCCAAATTACATTACAATATAGGCTTACAAAAACACAATTTTAAATATGCTCCAAAAATCCATTGTTCAAATGCGGAAACAGAGTGCACCGTTGAGTTCCTAGAAAAAAATCGTGCAATATTGATATAAAACACTCAAAATTTCTTCAAGGTACCCCTCGACATGCTTTACAGTGTAGCCTCATATGCTATGCACCATCAACATGCTTTATGAGGAAAAACCCACATAGAAATGTGCATATAATCCTTGGGATGCATTCTCATTAAATAAGGCGCCCCTCTTAACTAAATTCCAAAATTCATGGCATGCATTAAATTCGATTTGTTTGGTTTTATAACTGAATCCAAATTTCATGGAAAGCATTAACTAGAGATTGTTTATTTTTTTTAACAAGTTTTATTTGTGGCATGTTGGTTAGCATAGGTTATTTTAAGTTTCTAATATTGAGCTTGGATGGGCCGAGAAAGTTGATTGAGTCACTTGTGTGGCGTTGGGAAAAATCCCCAATTTATGTTGTTAAAATTCTTGGAAACTTTGAAGAAATCGACCAAGTGGTAAAAATTTCATAATTTAATACATGTTCATACAAATTCTGACCTGGGATGGGATGAATTTGATGTGAAAGGAGTGCGCAGGATATTTCTTAAGTCCCCAAAAGAAGAGGAATCTCCTTATGAGAAGGTGAACGGGTGAGATTTACTAGGGAGGGGACCAAATCCTTCACAACCATCATATCTGGAAAAGTAGTGCGATGGTTAACCCCTCAAGTCCTTCGAACTTCGTTGCTACGACAATTTTTAAGTCCTTTTTGAAAAGGAGGAAAACTCCCTGAAGCTCCGAAGTCCCATAGTGAATCTACACCGTAGATCATTGGGAGAAGGCAGGTCGTTGGATCCCTAAATGGTTCAACGATTCAACAGTCCGAGAGAATTTGGTTGTGGTTGCGCAGAGTGGATATTTCCTTAAAGTCTCGAAGTCTATAGCCAATCCAGACCATTTTTGTTTGGGGACATGTGTCCACATATTAGTGAGTTCGAAAACTTGATGTTCGAGATATTTGAAGTGTGTTGTAGAAGAAACATTCGAAGCCCGAAGATTCGAAGATTCGGAGCCTCAAAGCTCCAGATAACATATGTTCAAAAATTTGGCATGCAAGAGTTTTAAAGGGTGTTGATGTGGAATATTTCGAAGCCCGAAGATCCAGAGCACTGAAGTAGTGAAGCTCTAGAAAGAGATGGTTTGGTAGTTTAGAAGTTTAGGTTTTAGGATATTTTTTGTGTTATGCTGAGAAGTTCATTGAATCCTGAAGCTCCAAAGCGCCAAAGTAGTAAATCTCCAGAGAGCGAAAGTTCAGGAGTTCGCTAGTTCGACGTTCGAGTGTTTTGAAGTGTTCTAGTGTGAAATCCTTCAAAGCACAGAATATCGAAGTCATGGAGAATCATAGTGATGTGGCCTGCTAACGTCACCTAGGGTGACATGGACCCACTTTATGCATGCCATGTGTCATCCTGATTCATTATTTTCACAAACATTTTGTGCCAATTGGAAATTGACATGTGTCACCTGTCAGTTGGGCCATGTGTCATCTCCATATTTCTGCCACGTATCACCTCAAGTGTGGAGTTGCTAATGAGACCAGAAGATTTAGAAATTTGGTGTTCAGGGAAATCAATGTGTGATGTTGTAAGAACCTCCAAAGTCCAAATCTCCGGAGCACCAGAGTAACGATGCTCCGAAGAGCCTCTCCAAGAGTTTTCTAGTTTGACGTTTGGGAGAGTTAAGGTGAATTTTTGTAATATCTTTCGAAGCTAAAGCTCTAGAGCCTAGGAGCACCAAAGTATTTCACTAGTTTGGCGTTTAGGTAACTTTGCATGTTGTGTGTTCAAAAATTTCGAAGCCAGAAGCTCCAAAGCACCAGAGTTTTCTAGTTCGATGTTTGAGAGAGTTAAGGTGAATTGTTGTAAGATCTTCCAAAGCCAAAGCTCTGGATCCTGGGAGTGTCGGATTATTTCGCTAGTTTGGTGTTTGGGGAACTTTGTGTCTTGTGTGGTCAAAAATTTTGAAGCCAGAAGCTCTAAAGCACCAGAATTCCAAAACTCTAGAGAATCATTATTCAGAGAGTTCATCACTTCAAAATTTAGAGGGAATTTTGTATGGTGTAGGAGGAACCTCCGAAGCCCGAAGTTTCGAAGCACCAGAGCCCCTAATCTCCGAAGAAGCACCTGTTTGAAATTTTTCCAATTCGACATTTGGGGAAAATGAAGTGTGATGAAGATAAAACCTCTGAATCTTGAAGTTTCAGAGCCTTGAAGTCCCAAAGATTTGTATAAAAACCTTTCAACTAAGCGCTTAGTCATAGCCCTTGGTCATATTAGATTTTGGCCGAAGTAAAGGGGGCTAGTGCCCAATTTTTCTGATTTTGAAAAAAAAAAAGGGATTAGAGAAGGAGCCCACAGATTTCTGAATTGTACGGATCCGCAAATAAGGTAAATTACAGAAGCCTATAAACCTAAAAGATGATCCAACATGAGTCCAAGAGCTAATTCAACTCTGAATAAGAAGAAGAACTTTACATGGATTACCTCCCAGGAAGCACAATTTTCAAATATTCATAACGTTATGCTCAAACTCAGAATTGAGCATGGAAGCAGGCATTGGAAATATCTTGAAAAGTAGAATATAACTACTCACTCATAAGATTGACCTGGGTAGACGATTTTCAGGAAAATGAGAAGAAATAATTCTGATGTATTATGGAACCATAATTGAGAATAATTTCCTTAATTTGTTAAAGCAATCATCCTAACAAAGTTTTGTTGGCTACACATTTTGCAGAGTTAATGAAAACTAGATCAAGATCAACACATAGTGCCGAATCATGGAAGTTATATAGGGGGCTTACATCTAGGAAGATGAGATCATAGGGATGGATGTCCATATGGGTAATGAAGGTACAAACTCAAATGGACATGGAGAAGGAAAGGAAGAAAACATGAACTTGGTAGAGACTGTTAAAAATTTGCAAAAGGATGTCCAAAGTTATAAAGATGATAATGAAAGGCTTATGAAATACAAGGACCAGCAGGAGGAATTCAATACAAAGTTAATGAAAATATTGTACATAATAGAAAAGAAAATGGATAAGGAGAATGACTCAAGCAAATCAGGAAGTCACAGGTCTCATGATGAGAGAGGAAGAACAAGAAGTGCTAGTAGGAATCACCATCACTCCCCAAGGCATTCCACTAGAATACCACATAGTAGCTCAAGTCCATCCCTTGTCAGGAAACATAAGAAGAGGTCTGGGATGGATGAGCTACAAGGATAAAGGAACAAAATCAAACCTCCTACATTTGATGGTGAGCACAAGAAGGATGAAGATGCAGAGACATGACTGATAGGCATGAGAAATTATTTTCAATTACATAATTATTCTTCACATGTAGAAGGAAGAATTGCTATCTATCAACTCAAGGGAAAGGAATACATGTGATGGAACCAACTTGTGCAGGTGCAACACATTAAAGAGAAAAATGTTACTTGGAAGGAATTCAAGAAGTATTTTCAAAAGAAATACTTGACTAAGAGATATTATGACAAGAAAATGAAGGAGTTATTTGAACTCAAGCTTGGGAGTATGACCATAGATGAATATGAAATAAGGCTTTTAGTATTGCTAAAGTATGTTTCCTTCATCAAGGATGAGACAATTAAGATCCATATGTATTTGAGTGGGCTTCCATCATTCATTAGTGACAAGATATAATATGATAATCCCAAAACTTTGGAGGAGACCATAAGGCGAGCTAAATGCCTATATGATCTACATAAAGGAAAGCCAAATTTCCAAAAAGATTGGGAAGACAGGAAGAAATACGAGATGGAACAGAGAAAGAAGAGGACAAAGTCACCATTCTTCAAAATAGTCCTGAGGGACAACCAACTTCTAGAGAGCCTAGAAGGATTGAGAAAAGGGGGAAAAGGCCAAGGCAACCACCTATTCAATGTTGGGGTTATAAGGGCGATCATAAGTATAGATATTGTCTTCACAGAAGTGAAAAAGTGAGAGTTGTTCACAATGTACAACAAGTTGAAACAATGGAGGACATGGGAAGGAATGTACCCGGGATTTGTGCAGCCCTGGACAACAAGCAAGCTGAGTTTCAATCACATATGATTGAAATGGAAGGTATGACCAACAACCAAACCAATGAAAATTTTAATTGATTTAGGAGATAGTCATAATTATATAGATCCTAAGATGGTGGAGAGATTTAATTTTCCAAGAAGCAAGCATGGAAAATCTTGGTTGGTGCAACTGGCTACCAAAGCCAAAAGAAAAGTTAATGAGATGGTTAAGTCATGTCCAAAGGACATGAATGAATTGAGCACCATGGCATATTTGAACATATTTCCTTTAGGTTCCTATGACTGTCTAATTGGTATGGATTGGTTGGACCAACACCATGCTATACTAGAATTATATAATAACTAATTTACTTGCTTGGATGAGGAAGGGATCCTAAGAATGGTACAGGGAATTCCCAGGGCCATAACTATCAGAGAAATTTCAGCATTGAAGCTAAATAAATGTTTTAGAAAATGATGTAAAATATTTGCAGCTCATATGGAAGAAACACCTAAGGATAAGGCGTCAAATATTGAAGATTATGCATTCCTAAAGGAGTTTGAGGATGTATTTAAAGAAATACCAAGATTACCCCCTAAAAGAGATATTGACTTCCATATAAATATGATTCCTGGAGCAGCTCTAGTATCCAAGACCCCTTACAGGATGAGTACACTAGAATTAAAGGAGTTACAAATGCAACTTGAAGATCTTCTGAAGAAGGGGTATATAAGCCTAAGTGTGTCACCATGGGGTGCTCCAATATTATTTGTGAAGAAGAAGGATGGAACATTGAAACTTTTTATTGAATTTTGGCAATTGAACAAAGTAACTGTAAATAATAAGTATCCTTTGCCAAGGATCGATGGCCTCTTTGATCAGTTGAAGAAGGAAAAAATATTCTCCAAGATTTATCTCAAGTCAAGTTATCATCAGGTAAGAATTAAAGATGAAGACATCAAAAAGACTGCTTTCAGAATAAGGTATGGTCATTATGAGTTCATAATGGTGCTATTTGGGTTATCAAATGCACCAACTGTCTTTATGTGCTTAATGAATGGTATTTTTAGAGAATACTTAGATACGTTTGCCATTGTCTTTTTGGATGGCATTATTATATATTTCCAAGTCGGAAGAAGAGCACAAGCAACACTTGAAGATGATATTACAAGTATTAAGGGAATATCATTTGTATGCCAAATTGAGCAAGTGCTCATTTTATCAGAACCAAATTCATTATTTGGGGCATATCGTATTAGAGGAAGGGATAACAGTGGATCCTGAAAAGATTGAGGCCATTAGAGGATGGTCAACACCTAAGAATGTGACAAAAGTTAGATCCTTCATGGGCCTTGCAGGCTACTACAAAATATTTATTGCAGGATTCTCAAAGATTTCACAGCCGATCACTTGCAAAAGAAGGGAGTGAAGTTTTAGTGGACATTGGAGTGTGAAAAGAGTTTCCAACACTTGAAGAAATTATTAACCAGTGCTCCAATACTAAGGATTTTTTTATCTAAATGAAGACTTCATTGTATGCACATATACATGTAAAGAAGGACTTGGTGGAGTCCTCAGTCAAAATGGGTATGTTGTATGTTATTAATCAAGGAAGTTGAAGGAGCATGAAATAAATTATGTCACTCATGATTTGGAGTTGGCAGCCATAGTGCATGCCTTGAATAAGTTGAGTAACTACCTCATGGGAAAGAGTTTCGAGCTGAGGACATACCATAATGGTCTGAAATATTTATTTGAACAACCAAATCTAAATGAAAGGGAGAGCAGGTGGTTGGAATTTCTCAATGAATGTGACTTTGATATAAATCATATCAAAGGGAAAGAGAAAAAGGTGGTTGATGCACTCAGTAGAAGAGTGCATGAGTTGCATGCTACATCCATTATCATGTACCAATTTGATTTGAAAGACATAATCTTAGAGGATGCAAAATCAGATTTGCAATACATGGAATTAATGGGAAAATTACAACAAGGTATTTTGCAGTAGAAAATTGAGGACTACAAACTAGGAAATGATGAAATTCTCATGTACCAAATTTCCAAGAAATGAAAAATCTTATATTGAGATAAATGCATAACGTACCTTATGCTAGACACCCAGGGTATCATAAAACTATTGTAGCTATCAAGAGCCAATATTATTGGCTAGACATGAAGAAAGAAGTTGTTGAGTACATTGCCAAATGTTTGGAGTATCAAAAGGTTAAGGATGGGAGTAGACACCCAACTGGGTTGCTGTATCCATTACCCATCCCTGAGTGGAAATGGGAAGTGGTAACAATGGACTTCATCACCAAACTGACTAGAACAAGCAAGCAACATGATTCTATCATGGTAGTGGTGGACAAGCGTACCAAAGCTACCCATTTCATTCCAGTAACATTGCTGATATTTATATGAGGGAAATTGCTCGATTGCATGGTATACCCAAGACAATTGTTTCTAACAAAGATCCAAGTTTACATCAAATTTCTGGAAAGGAATATTTAAAGGATTTGGAACAAGTTTGAATTTTAGCAAAACTTATCATCCATAATCTAATGGGAAAACATAAAGAGTGAATTAAGTGATTGAGGATATTTTGAGGATGTATGTGATGGAAAAACCATAAAAATGGGAAGACTACCTACACTTTGAAGAGTTTGCTTATAAAAATTGTAACACCCAGCCTTATACCTATTATGCTATGCCACACAGAAACTCTTGTGAAAATTCATAAACTGTAACATCCCTAGACCACCCAGGACGAGGCCATGCCACTCCATAAAAAAAATAATCCCATATGTATATATGCATAAATTTAAACAGACAAATGTATTCTTCCAATACACAGATTCATGCAGAAATAACAATAAACATATACATGCATCATACACAAGCAATACCCATAAATATAATGCATGTATAAACACAAAACATGTAAATTATCACACAATTGATACTTATCTTTTATAGAATACCACCAACTACATGCATACCTTCCACGATCCTCACATCCTTAGACCACACTTCTCATAAATTTCAGCAGTGGGTCACCCCCGAGCTGGGACTAAAATCCACCCCGTTAAAGGGATTCCTAGCTAGGCTGAGACAAATCAAACAACATGAAGGATCCCATTCCAGGAGCCAACTCAAACTAACAACCTACAACCTCTCATTCCCCACATGCATGTCCCACCCCAGGAAGTGTGCCCCTTCTCTGTTCAACAATCCTTTGGCTACCCCACCTCCCTTCCAAGGCTTCAACAACAAGTCGAACATGAATTCTCAGGAAATCACTTTCCCAACAATTCTCTCACCTAGAGAGAGTTTCTCATGAGCCTGACAACCCACCTCTTCAAACCCATAGGATTGAAAACCTGTTTCTTCAGTTCAGTGCTTAATTCAACTAGTTACAGGCTCAGGTCTAGGAAACAATAGAAAACAAGTATGGAACTAGTGATGGAAACAACCATGCTCAGGTTAGGAACGAAGATGGAAACAATAGGAATCAATTAAGGAACAATACTGTCTCGGGTACGATACAATGTTGGCTCGAGTACAGTACATGTATGTTACCTGTGATAGGGAGGTACTTTGTATAACTTCTTGGTTGCAGAGGTTGAATGATGGAGGTCTCAGAGTGAAATGATGGTAGACTGGTGAATCGTGGAAATGCGAGGGGGACTGGGGAGAATCCCCCCAACAAATCAATTTTCCCCACATATAACTACATGTGCCCTAATTGGCACATGGCCCTCTAGGAGCTCTTTCCTCTCCATTTGTATATCATTCCCATTCACATAAGAACTTAGGATAATATGAGATTTATCCTTTCCTTAGTCTTTTGGAATAATAATATAATATTCCCTTAGAGATAAGCCCTCTAGCTTAGCCCCTTTTCTAGTCTCTTAGCCCATCCCTTTCCCTTCCTAGTGGAGTTTATTCCCCCATACTATTTTATCGTGGTTGGTATACATGCATCGATGTATTATATTAATGATATGCGTGTTTACATATACAAAAATAGGCTCACTAGCCTTTAGCATCTAGGCTCTCAGGCCTAATCACCACATAAGTCTCCTAGCTTATAATCACTTGGCTCACCAAACTATAAAACATATTTACAATTTCAACTTGGGCTCAGTCTTGGGGTATTAAAAAAATGGGTACCAAGCATCTCTAAAGATGATCCTATTTGAGGAACTTTATGGAAGAAGGTGCAACACACCTGTAAGCTGGGACAACCCAGCTTATAGAGAAGTGGTTGGACCAGAATTACTCAGGGAAATGGAAGAGAAGATGTCGAAAATAAAGCATAATTTAAAGGCTGTTCAAGATAGGAAGAAAATATATGCTAATAAGGGAAGAACTCACATGGAATTTAAAGTGGGTGACCATTTATTATTAAAAGTGATTGTCAACAAAAGTTCTCTGAATTTGGGAAAGTGTTCAAAGTTGGAAGCTCGTTATTGTGGGTCATTTGAAATCCTAGAGAGGATTGGGCCTGTAGCTTATATGCTTGCATTAACTGCATCAATGTCTATTCATAATGTAATCCATGTATCATTTCTCAAAAAGTATATGCCTAATGCTAATCATGTTATTGATTGGAATGTGATTTAGGTGGAGCAAGAAGGTGCTTTTCAAGTGCATCTGGTGTCCATATTGGACTGAAAGATCAAGCAACTCCGGAATCGAGCCATAGAGCTAGTAAAGGTCCAATGGACCCGGTATGGTCCTGAGGATGCAACTTGGGAGCACTAGGATGCTATGCGAGCAGAATACCCACATCTTTTTAAATATTTTTGAAATATTTGATAATAAATGTATATATATATATATATATATATATATATATATATATATATATATATATATATATAGGAAAATTCATAAATAAGGGGAGGGGAAAGTAATACCCCAAGACTGAGCCCCAATTAAAATTGTAAATATGTTTTATAGGATGGTGAGGTAGGTGATTATAAGCCAGAATTATTATGTGATGATTAGGCTGGAGAGCCTAGATTCTAAAGGCCAGTGAGCCTATTTTTTTTTATATGTAAACAATCATATCATTAATATAATACATTGTTGCATGTAGACCAACCATGATAAAAGAGTATGGGGGATTAAAATCTACTAGGAAGGGGAAGGGAGGGATAAGAGACTAGGAAAGGGGCTAAACTAGAGGGCTTATCTCCAAGGGAATAATACAATATTATTCCTAAAATATTAAGGTTTGGATATAACCTATGTTATCCTAAGTTCCTATGGGAAGGGAACAAATTAAAAGTGGAGCCCATGAAGCTTCATGATGAAAAGTTTCCAATTTGGGACATGCATACAAGATCTTGGGATTTGTGCATGAGCGGGGGGGATTCTGGCTAGAATTCATTCCACTCACTCAAACATTCTTCCCATTCACCAACTCATTCACGACTCAGCCAATTTTCTCTCCATCACTCAACCTCTCCCTCTTGCACGCAGGCCTAGAGCAATGACTATACCTTTCTGTTACATGCATCACACATGTTCCTTACCTGATCCCGTACTGTACCTTACCCAATCTTGTATTGTTCCTCACCTGATCATGGTTGTTGCCATCACCTACTCCATACCCAAATTTCATTGTTGTCTTCATCTGAGCCAGTACCTGGTCTACTTTAAGCATTGGATTGCAGAAGCAGGTTGTCAGTCCCGTGGATTGAAGAGGTGGGTTGTCAGGCCTGTGAGAAACTCTCTCCAGGTGAGAGAAATGGTGGGGAAGTGATTTCCTAAGGGAGACCAACTACATCTATAGTGCTTTGAGAATTCTTGTTCAGCCTGTTGATGAAGCCTTGGAAGGGAAGTGGAGAAACTGAAGGACTGTTGAGAAGAGAAGGGTCACACTTCCTGGGGTGGGACATGCATGTGGGGAATGAGAGGCTATAGGCTGTTTGTTTGAGTTGTCTCCTGGGACAAAATCCTTCCTATTGACTATGTAGCTTCAACTTGGTTAGAAACCCCTGGGTGGAGTTTAGTCCCAACTTGGGGGTGACCCACTGCTGAGAGTTATGAGCAGTGTGGTCTACGGCTAGGAGGATTGTGGAAGGTCTGCACATAGTTGGTGGTCTTATATCAAAGATAAGTATCA
>ML864790.1:7508-18160 GCA_009831015.1 Picea engelmannii
AATATATATTATGGTTGAATAAATATTTCAAATCCCATTAAAGTGGATCTAATTCTAATTTAGCCATGGATCTTTTGCTATTTAAGCAAGGATATTTTTCCATTGTGGGAGTGCATTTTTGTTGGAAAGAATTGCTATGTAAATGCAAAGATATTTCCTGCATAGAAGATTGGAGAAGTGGGTTTTAGCGAGAGCCTTGTTGGAGATAGAATTGTATGTAGGTTGGGAGAAAAATTTGATGTAATTTCAGCATTTGACATCAATAATGAAGCGATCACTTACATTGGAAGCAGACCTAGAGATGTAGCCCAGAAGGGGTGAACTTCGTCAACAACCTTGTGTTTGTCTCTTCTTTTCTTCTGTGTCATTTCTTCATTTTGTAATTCTTATTCATTCATTTTTTTCACAAATTTTAATGTTTAGGTATTTCACATTAAGATCTGAATGCAATTAAAGTACATAAACTAACATGTAAATCAATCAGTAATACCTTCATTTTCATATCACTTCCTCCATCCGAATATATTCTAGTAGTGAGTCCTTAAGTAGAGAATTAGTTAAACCTAGGGATCAACATTTTGGATCCTCATACCCACCAAAAGATGTCATCCCATCACCCTCCCACAAATCTTTAGTACCCTAAGATATAGTCTATTTCAATTCTGTCTCTATTTCCCCAGTCATGCCACTAGTTGGTTGTGTCTATTCTTGATGGGGTAATGGAGCAGTTGATGATGCACTTCATTCTCAATTGAAACAAACAAAACATTTGTATTATGATTATGGGGCTCATCTTCAATAAAAAAACATGAGAATTTTGATAGCTTTCTTTTTCTCATAGTGTCCACAATATTTCAAAGTTTCTTCAGTTAAGGACAACCCTTTCTTCTGTGTAAAATCAATTATGTAAATGTATAAATTATTACTTGTCAATCCATGAAATCACAGATACTATCAAATAGTGGAACCCACCATAGTAGGAGGTGCAGGAACAAGACTTGAAGGTTTAATAATCATATTCCACAGGGCAATTGGGAATTGATGGGAATTCCTTGCTAATGGGCTCGACCATCCTCTATGTATTCAAAGGGATATCACCTTGAAAAAATATTATGAGTGTGCCCAAACACTTATTTAAATCCCATCATGAGAAGGCAACATTATCATTGTAAGCCAAAAAATTGTAGCAATATATCTACTTGTAAGATTTGGATAAAATTCCACCCATGAATGCAAATGAATGCAAGAAAGAAAATCTAGAAATAAGAAATGAGCAAGAATAAATTGTGTTCTACACAAGAGAATGAAAATCATACAATGAAAATGAGATACTCGTATGAGAGCGATAGGTGAGTATATATAGGATTTAACACCCAAGAGACAAAAAACACAACCAATATGGGATAAAGTGAAAAATCCCCTAAGTAAACTTAACCTAGTTTGAAGAGAGCTAAAGTGGAGAACTATCAAAGAAAGAACTAGATAGCTAAAGAACCCTTTTCACACTAACACTAAGTGAAACTTAGGGGGCGATGGTTCTACTACTCTTGACCTTGAGCTATTCCTTCCACCTTCGCTACGAGTACTTCTATTTATTGAAATGGAAGGTATGTGTAAGGCTATGTATTCTGACCATGATCCTATGAATCACAAGAATTCTCGCATACATGTAATTGACCACAAAGGACATGTACATAAGCATGGACTAGCATGCTCCAAAAGTTAACTCAACCCAAATATGAAAATATGGGTCCTGGATATAAATCCTACTGAGGTACCCATGTACAAAATATCCCCTCAAACCAAAAAGAAGGAGAAAACCTAGTAGAGAAAACTCCCCCCCAAGAGAGGATGAAGCAAGAAGGGCTAAGTGACCCCTTAGAAGAAATGTCATGCACGCCCAAGAGAGACCGAAGAGGGACATACTTTTTCTCGGTGAATGTTTTGGTGAAGATATCTGCAACTTACCTTGTTGTCAGACAATAGAAAAAACTAATAACTTGATCCTGAATCAACTCCCTGAGAAAATGTGTGTGGACCTCAATGTGTTTGGTATGTTGATGATGAATCAGGTTCTTTGATATTTGGATGGCGCTCTAGGTTTCACAGTAGATGATTGATGGCTTCTAAAAAGTGATGCTAAGTTCAGTGAGGATATTGTAAATCCAAATAGCTTCAATGGACGCAATAACAACCCCTTGATACTCAGTCTCAGTTGAAGGAAAAGAAATGGCATGTTGCTTCTTGCTCTACCAACAAATGGGATTAGAACCAACATGAAAATTGTAGCTAGATGTAGACTTGCGATCGTCAATATCACTATCCCAATCGAAATCATTGTTTCTAATCAAATATGAACTTGTGCCTATTGCATAGTGAATCTCGTACATGTGAGTGCCATGTTTGTAGAACATAATGTGTTTGGAATCCTTCCATTGAATCTCATGTGGCTTTGTCATGAAGCGAAAAATAATGCCACCTGCAAATGAAATGTCAAGGAGAGTATGAGTCAAGTAGTTGAGTCTTCCAACATGTTGATTATACAAAGTGGCATTAACTGGTGGTGTGAAACAATTTGCCTCAAGCTTGACTCCAGACAGAAAGGGAGTCAGTGCAGGCTTACCATCAACCATGTGAAAATGATCTAGAAGATCAAGAACATGCTTGGGTTGTGCAAGAGAGATCCCATAAGAGTAATGGGTGATCTCAATCCCGATAACTTACCTGATTGTTAGTTCAATAATCAAAAGCACCAACTGCAAAGTCAATTACTGATTTTGCAGTTGATGCATTCGATTATCCAAACAAAAAATTGGGATCATGATGGTCATATACTCTTCCAAAGGTGGAAAAACCTATAATAACTCGATTGTTAATTAGTAGTGAGTACAATCATAATTGGATGCTATTATCCAATGTGGGTTGACTCATCACCGTTATTCAAGGAAAACCACACCCATCTGAACTAACACTCATCATCGTTATTCAAGGAAAACCACTCCATTTGAAATAACCCTCCATAACCTGCCAGACTTCCACTCCTACTAGATGCCTCTAGATCTTGGGCCATTAACTTATTTCCTTACATCCGAGGTAGACAAGCTCTTTGTCAATAAAAAATAGTTTGAGGTCTTACTCCATAACCGAAGATAGCCATATACTCATGAAAATATAATGAATAGTTACAGACAAAGAAACATAAATAACAATTGTTATAATAAAAAATTAAATAATTGATAAAGCATAAGTTATAGACAAAGAAACATAACTAACTATTATTATTATAATAATAAAATATAATTAATGTTAAAGTAAGTGTTGTTTATGCCAAGCTAATATACATATTAAGATTGACCTAATTCAATATTTTAGAATTGGAAATAAAACATCGCTCAAAAATAAATAATGATGGTAAATAGTAACATTCATATTTATCTCAATTGTACGTGGACTCGTATATGATGAAAGGTAAATGAATTACATTTTTTAAAGCATAAAAATATCATAAAATGTAATGCAAACAGGTCTCCAATTCAAATCCAAATCCCTTATAATCTTAGACGTTTTAGTGTCTCTATATTTATTATTAGAGAGATAGTGTTGGATAAGAGTGTTTCGTTTAAACATTATTTAGTGGGATATTGGTTTTCATTTCTCACATTACATTTTATGGACTTGTGTTTTCCATGATTGTAACTAACATAATAAGAGTGCTTGGTTTAAAGTTAATTAAATTTGAGTGTTATAGATTTGTGTCTCTTGCAAAATAATTGTATTCTTATTAGTTAGTCTAATGGTTAAGAACATGTGTTTACTTCTAGGAGGTTATGAGTTCAAATACAGAGGGGGTGAGGGCATGTACACCTCTGTAAATTGTTGCGCGGAGGGGGGTCCTCACATATCTAGTAATTTATAGAATCACTTGGATATTAAAGGGCTCTACATATATCTCAACTTATTTATATCAACTTGTTATACATTTCTCTTTAATCCGAGACCCATTGAAATTAAGAATTTAAAGAAAAGTTTCATTAAAAATTGAAGATTTGATCAAGACATGAAAATATGCTTAATGGAAATGTTTTATAATGATTCAACATTTGAGAGAAACAAATAAATGGTCATATGGATATGTTCTTATCACTTCTAGAAATGATTTTACCCTAAGCACTAAGTGTTGTGCAACGGAAGAAAAAACAAGTGAATTTACAACATAAAACAAGAGATYRTGGTAAGAYAACAATCACACAAGAGACACAACAACTTACATGGTAAGACCCTTAGCAGGGAAACATCCATGGGACAATGGAAATCACTATTCTTATTGATCAAATCAGGAGATTACATAAAATCAAGAGTAGCAACATGCTTATTTTCTYTGACTTATGSTTTTTCCTCTATGGGTTACATTATATATTAGTGCTTCCACCGACTAAATTAATTTTCTAACYGCCAAATMCAATTATTGGGTTAATTAATTGTGATCTAGCTGAAATTATGCACAAATCCTTCATATCGATTGCCACATGTTCAATAATCTCCACCTTAACAACAATTTACCTTATTACCTTGCCCAGGTTCATTCATCACCTTTTCTACAAGCCAAGAGAAGCCAAATAGCACCACAACTTCTCTAACAATATCGATTTCATGAACATGTCTGTAGAATTTTCTCAAATATGAACCACTCCTCCTCCAATAATAACCTATCTTACAAAATGATTCCTTGTCCCATTTTGATATGCTAAACTGTGAGTCAAATGAAAAACACTTTGAATCCCATAGAACAACTTATCCTGTACTTTTCCAAACTTACCTAATATATCCTTACATTCATGAGAGACATAACCTGAGGTAGATCTCCTATTTTCCAAATTTCCTGCAAGATATAAATCAACATAACCATCAAATAAAACATTGCAACCACTGTAGGTGATACTCGTGCGTCTAAGATATCGAAGCACCCATTCCTAATTCTCTTTACTTAGATTTGGCGTGTGTCCATCGACAACACCAAATGTGGAATATCTAGTCTTGAACATTCCATCACAAACATCAACCTTCCTACTTGATCGGGATTTAGGAGCGGAACGAACTGATTACATAATAAATATCATAAACACAAAGATAGGAAGAATAACACAAACATGGATGATTTTAAGGATGGAAATTTATTTTAAAATGTAGAAACCTTGCCAAATCTTACTAATCCTTCATATGTCAACTATAAATGTTTGGCGATTTTTAAGGTAAAATAATTTTATCCTAAAGAATTTGGGCGAATCATTTTTAAAATAGTGAATCTCATTTTTGGAAAAACCATGGAAAATTATCCCATGAGCGAAATTTAGCCCCTAAAATCATCCATGAACACAAATATCCAGTGAACAATATCTTCTATTAAATAATGAAAGAGGTTGAAACTGTAAAACTACAGAACTAAAACTTGCTCGAATGGTGGTAGCTATCTCTAAGAAGAGATGTGGCTACTACGCGCATCCGTCTGAGCAGAATGGATTACAATGAAGCTCCATAGACCCTTTTCATATTACTCATGAATGCCAAAACCCTAGACATCCAAAAACCTAACCCTAGAAGGTGAAACACCAAAATTCATGTGGGCCCTATGGGTAAGTTGGTGTAATTTGGTACCTCAACATCCTAGGGTTGTAACTTTTGCATACGACCTTTGTTTTAGGCGCGTTATAGCCCATTGGAAAGGTCTTTCAGAGATATACACATTCCGCCATTAGAATATGATTGCATCTACAGTCTAATTGCAGTGAGTCAAAAAAACAATGTTTAGGGTCCCAAAACAGTCGTGGAAGTACAACGAGATGTGCTGACATGAAAACATACAAAATAAGCTAGTTGGATTAGGCAAGAGGCCACCCGTATCCACTTGGATAATGTGTGAGGCTTCAAACAACCCCACAAGTGTATAAATCACAATTATAAAGCATTACAGAAAGACGTGTTGAATAAAAAATGGACATGAGGAGCTAGTTGGAATAGGTGGGTGGCCACCAATATCCATATGGGTCAATCCTCCCCCCTTAGGAAGCAATGGTCTCCATTGCGTTGAGTTCCCCCATCAGGTGAGGAAACTTCTGCTAGATTTGGCTCCGGGTGAGCCACTTGCCTTGGTGTAGGAGTTTCCCTGCCTTGACAACCCGATCAAGTTGGATCCGTTGTTGGTGATTTCCCTTGACCCGTGTGTCCACTATTTGATTGGTGGATTATTGTTCCACGCAATCAAGATTGATCTTTGTTAGTGTCATTTGTTAGGCAATCTCAGAGGTGTCCAATAACGATGGAAAATGTGGTTGAAGGAGATCCATACTGAATACTGGAGGTAGACGAAGGAAGGATGGAGTGTTGAGCTCAAAAGCATTGCTACCCACAACCTTGGTGATAGTGTAAGCCCCATAACGAAGTGGGTGAATCTTTCAGTGGGGCCCGATGAGACGCTCCTTCTACAAATGTAACCAAATTTTGTCGCCAACCTGAAACTGGTGTGGTACCTTGTGTTGATCATGACGCTGCTTGTACTTAGCATTTTATTTCTGCAAAATATCTTGGACTTGTTGGTGGATGTGTTGAATCCACTCAATGAATTTGGTCGCTTTATCGATCGCAGACTGATGAGGATTTGTGCAGTGGAAAGAGGAAATGAAACATCAATGGGTCCCAAGGGTTGGAATCCCAGACCCACCTGAAATGGGCTATGGTCAGTGGAACTATGGAGAGCCTTGTTGTAACTATGTTGGACATATGGGAGACTCTCGTCCCATGTTCGGGGATGCTTAGAATTGTACATACACAGGATGTGCACAATCATCCGATTGACCACCTCGGTTTGACCATCTGTTTGGGGGTGAAAAGCAGTGGATTTTGTGAGCTTGGTGTCCAACAGAGATCAAAGACTCAACCAAAAGGTGCTGAGGAACTTTCTATCTCGGTCGGATATGATGGTCCGTGGGATCCCAAAGGGAACCAAACTCGTTCGAAGAAGAGCTTGGAAGTATCTGTCATTGTGACATTCTTCTTACACGATGTGAGGATGGCCATCTTCGAAAATGATCAACGACCATAAACACACAGTCATTTCCGTGTTTCGTGGATGACAAACCAAACATCTAATCCATGGATATGGATTCCCACTGCTTCTCGGGAATAAGAATAGGGGTGTATAAGCCTTTCTTCTTGATGGTTGGCTTGGAAATGGCGCATGAAGTGCAATATCTGATATATTTGCTGACATCCTGTTGAATTTTTGGAAAAAAAAAATGTTTCTAAAGAACGACCATAGTTTTTTCTATGCAAAAATGTCTTTCCACCCGACTGTAGTGGGCTTCCCAAATCATCTTTGCACGCTCGCTTGTAGGAACACAGAGATGGCCCAGGTGGCATAAGAGTCTGTCCTGAATGTGAAAATCAATGGCAGTGGTGCCTGTATCCAGGAGATTATATGTGGTGGAAAAGTATGGATCTTCCTGCTAAAGCTGGGGCCACTCTGATGTTTCATGTCCATAGGAATGGATCATAGTGGTGAGTGCAGCCACAGGAGGCCAACTGAGGCAGTAAACGACACTATTGGAGATACTTTTCTTATATTTTATGTTGAGATGGAAATGTTGCAGGTAGGTGGATCACATATGATGGTGGTCATTCTGCAATTTACCCTGTGTCTGCATGAACTGCAGAGGCTTGTGATCAGTGTGTATGATCGTCTCTTTTCCCAAAATGTAATGTTTCCATTGACGACGGGCTTGTACAATGGAATACATTTCCTTGTCATAGGTGGGATATTTTCAGATAACATCGGAGAGTGTCTCACTATGGTATGCCACCAGATGCCCATGTTGAGTGAGAATTATGCTCACAGAATAGTCATATGCATCAGTCTCAACCTCAAATGGTTGTTGCAGATCGGGCAAGGAGAGTACTAGAGTTGAGCACAAATGATGTTTTAGATCATCGAATGCTCGTTTTTTCTCCTTTCCCCACACGAACTTGGCCCTACCACCACCCTTGGTCACATGGTCGAGGGCCTAGGCAATGTGGGAGAATCCCAACACGAACTGTTGGTAGAAATTTACTAGTCCCAAGAAGCTTTGAAGCTCGGTCAGTGTGGTCGGGGCTGACCAATCACGGATGACTTGGATGTTAGCTAGATCAACATGTACCCCATGCTCATCAACAATGTGTCCCAATTATTGGACCTTGTTCATGCCAAAAGAGCATTTTTCCAAGTTGGCATAAAGCTTGTGCTATCACAGAGTGCTCAAAACCTGTTGAATATGATGCATGTGCTCCTCCCATGTTCTTCTAAAGATGATGATGTCATCCAAATATACGACCACAAAGGAGTTGGTGAAGGGTCTCAATACATCATCCATCAACCTCATGAAAGTGGTTGGTGCATTTGTTAAGCCAAAGGGCATGACTAGTCATTCGTAGAGACCTTCTTTAGACTTGAAAGATGTGTTCCAGACATCAGTTGGTTCGATGGGAACCTGGTGGTGGCCAGACTCCAGGTCAATCTTGTTGAAGAAATTTCCCCCCTTGAGTTGGTCAAGAAGGTCATTAATCTTGGGAATGGGGTAGCGGTTCTTGACTGTGATTTTGTTTAAGGCTCTGTAATCAATGCAAAGTCGCCAAGTCCTGTCCTTCTTCTACACTAGTACAATCAGGCTTATATAAGGGGAGGAGTTGGGTTTGATGTGCCCCTTTTGAAGAAGCTCTTGGATATGATGCCTGATTTCATCATTCTCCATCAACGAGCATCAATAGACTGGTCTATTAGGTAGAGGTGTGTCGGGGGTGAGATCAATTGGATGCTTGACTTGTCAGTGTGTCGGTACCCCTGTAGGTGAGGCGAAGATGTCTCTGTATTCTTCCACGATCCCGACCACTTGCTTCTTTTGCAAAGAGAGATGTTGTGTAGAGGCCACCATTGTAGAGGGCGTCCATCTCGACTTGGTTCCTTGTTGTATGGGTTGGGGTTTCCTTTGCCCTGCTTCGGCTGTGAGGGGTTTGCAGATCGAAACTCTTGGCATTTCTGCTTAAACTTTTGTTTGATCTTGACAACGTATCTATAAGCCGTGCCTAATGAGGTGATGTCTAGGAACTCCATTTCTGTTTGAATATATCTATGCAAACAATCGCGGTATTTGAGCACCAGATGACGCTCATAATATTTGATACCCAATTTGGTGCGTAGGGTATGGAAAATATTGGTGAAGTCTCGTACTGTCTGGTCCCTTTCTTGACGTAGGGTGGTCCATCTAGTGTGCTGGTTCTCGTAGCTTCCAACAGGGTAGTATTGTTCTTTAATGGAGTCCCAGAAGGAATCCCATGTAGGGGCCACCACAAAGATTGCAGATTCCTCCATGGCCCTTTGCTTAGAGTAAGTATCCCACCAATCTTTAACATGGGGACTGGCTTTGAGGAGTGAAAAAGTGATATTTTCCCTATCGAAAAAATTGTGGACTGAAAACTATCCTTCGAGCATATTCAACCATTTATCTACAACATCCACATCTATCGATCCTTCAAATAATGGAATATCAAAATTTACCTGTACCTTGAAGGGGGTTGCATGGCCGCTTGATGAAGGTGTTTCTCCCATGGGAAACCATCGAAGGATCTACGCGAAGTTGTCCATCATTTCGTTCCTTTGTCACGTGAGGGCTTCCTCGAGCAACATTTTAATAGGATCTCATGCTCCATCATATTTATTTTCGTCTCCCATGGGTTGTTGTCGAGCTCGACACGGTCGATCTGGTAATGGCTTGATTGGTTCGAGTCCCAAATTCTTGTACCCAAACCTTGTTGGGGACATGCACAAAGAAAAATAAATGAAGAGCAGACCGCTATGATACCACTAATCTAGATTTAGGAGCAGAACGAACTGATTACAGACTGAATATCATAAACACAGAGATAGGAATAATAACACAAATATCCAGTGAACAATATCTTCTATTAAATAATGAAATAGGCTGAAACTGTAAAATTGCAGAACGAAACTTGCTCGAATGGTGGTAGTTATCTCTGAGAAGAGATGTGGCTGCTACGTGCATCCGTCTGAGCAGAATGGATTACAATGAGGCATAGGCCCTTTTCATATTACTCATGAGTGTCAAAACCCTAAACATCCAAAAACCTAACCCTAGAAGGTGAAACGCCAAAAGTCATGTGGGCCCTATGGGTAAGTTGGTGTAATTTGGTACCTCAACTTCCTAGGGTCGTAACTTTTGCATACGACCTTCGTTTTAGGCGCATGATAGCATGTTGGAAAGTTCTTTCAGAGATCTACACATTCCGCCATTAAACTCTGACTTTGTCTATAGTTTTACTGTGGAGAGTCAAAAAAAAAATGTTTAGGGCCCCAAAATAACTCTGGAAGTACAACAAGATGTGCTGACATGGAATCATACAAAATAAGCCAGTTGGATTAGGCGAGAGGCCACCCGTATCCACATGGAGAATGTGTGAGGCTTTAGGCAGCCCCAAAAGTGTAGAACTCACAATTACCACTCACTGAATTAATTTTCTAATCGTGAAATCCAATTATTGGGTTAAATAGTTGTGATCTAGCTGAAATCCTACACAAATCTATCTGATGGGTTGTCACCCAGTTGAAC
>ML864790.1:21398-34361 GCA_009831015.1 Picea engelmannii
GGAAGGTATTGTGTCAAGATAACTCAAATATAAACGGTATTTTATCCATTTCAATTATAAATAAAAAATAAATGGGCGTTGGATGTGTAGTTTAAATTTTTATACAATTGTAGGTTTGAGTTGTTGAATTTATAATTTGAGTGCTTAAAATTACATAATTGTATTATTATATATAAAAGTTTATTTTATATAAGTAGTTTATATATAAAAGTTTATTTTATATAAGTAGTTTTATGAGAAATTAAAAAAATTAAAATGTTAAACAAATTATATATATGAACTAAAAATAATAGCTAATAAATTATCTTTTTCTGTTTATATTAAATTTGAATTGAAAAATAATAATTTGTTTTTCATCATTTACCTATTATATACAAAACTTTATACATCCATCTCTCTAGTTGGGATCTCCGTACACAAGAAACAAATTTGCATATAATCAAAGTAAAGTATTTCATCAATTTTATCCTCATTGCAAGTATTACAAAATTAGACTTTGAACCTTAATAGTAGACAACTATGCATACTATTCATCTAACTAAAAAACACATACCCATTATCCACTTTTTGGGGGAGGTATGGAATCCTCCTTAGCAACCTCCAACACTAGCTCAATATTCCCCTCCCCAGCTTGTGCCTACTCCGCTTGCTATGGAGCTTTATTAACCTCAATTGTATTTCCCTTCGTCCCCACCAAGCTACTAGATCTATCCCTTTGTTTTCCATTCCCATCCTCTCCCATCGCTAGAAATGGTAATCCTGACCTCGAACATAGTGTTTCATATCACTTTGAATTTACCTTTGAAAATTCTAAGGATGTGGAGAATTTCTTGTTGGTGCTCCTTGGCCTTCTCTGGTGCTTGGGCCACCAAATCCTTGACCAACCAATACGTCTCAACAATCCGAAAATACTTTGTATCCTGAGTCTAGGAATAGACTAGTTCCTCCACCCATTCTCGTACCTCCTCAAGAAATTTAACATCTGACATTGATTCTAGCTTAGCTATCACTGGAGACTCCACTTCCTCCACCTCCTCCTTTGCTCTAAACAAACACTTTTCCTCGTATCTCCTCTTTTATTGCTCAACTTCAAATTCTTCCTTGGTCATCATTTCCTGGGCTCGAGAGGAGGATGCATTGCTAGCCCATGACTTCCCCTTATTCTTCCTAGATTCCTCCCCTTTACCCACTCCTTGCGCCATCCTAGAAGCTTGACAACGACACATGTAGGGACATTGATGGTCGCTCTTATGATAAACAATGCCTCCACTTTCTCGAGTAGTGGAAGGTAAGTTGAACTAAACTAGAAGAATCCACCCTTGACTCTTTCCAACGTACTCGTTCTGGCTCAATAACCACCTGGAGCCACCACAAATTTCCACTGCCCAAGCCACCTTCGAGCCACCAAACCCTCATGGTCTACCCTCCTTGATCCAAACCAACACTACCATTGCCTCTAAGTGTGATCTCCCTCCTGAGGGCTAATGGTCCTCACTAGGCCTATGCCATTTTCTCTCCCACGTCCATGTCGGGTTAGCCATAAATGTAATTCCCTTCTCATCCATAAATAGATTTCTCCTTCCCATTATGAACATTATTTCTAGAATGGAAGGATCCTACCTCACCAAGTCACAATATTTCACCTCCTTCGTTGCACTATCCTCCACTTAAGTTGTCCAGAAGATGAAGGGTTAATTTCCCTGATGAAGTCCAAGCCCCACTATTGAAATGGTCCATGAGCGATGATGGGTTTCAGAGGCACAGACATAAGTTTATGCTTTCCTACAAAGTTCTGAGAGGGTTCACATGCCCTGACCTGAGCAAAAATTTATGGGAACAGGACTAGCCAGTAATAGCCTGCCCTAAGAATCTTGAAAGGAATAGCTTTCCAATGGTGATGATCTCCACAAACACCATGGTGTAGATCACAAAAAAAATTCTTAGCCTCTTCTTCATCAACACACCTCAACAAGATCCCATTTGGATCTTTCCAGAATAGGATTTGATCAATAACACAATACTTTACTGATTTTAATTTAAGTGATATGAACTTTGATTTATCCAATTCAGGAGGAGATTGAAGATTCAACAGAAAAAATACAATATCCTTGTACCATGGTGAAGAAACATACTTGTTGTTTACTTGTGAGTTGGTTTCTCCAATCTGGAACGAAGAATTATGTGCTTTACCTGAGAGATGATACAACCCAATTTCTTTGCAATTTGACTTTGTCATTAATTTGACAAGGCCTTGACCTTTTATCAGCTGAGTGGGCTGTATAGTAAGGTTGTATTCTAGGATTTGTGTTATCCACTTTCCTCTCTTTCCTTCACAATCAGGCTGAACTAAAATTTCTTTAATTGTAATACTTGGCACATATGCAGTGATCTCAGATTGAAAAACATATACCCTGAAAGATTTTAAAGCCTTTACCAAGGCATATGCATGTTTCTCCATTATATCATATTTCAATTTAAGTCTCTGAGAGTTTTGCTGAAGAAGGAGATGGGCTGCTCATATCCTTGCTCATTTCTTTGTAGAAGAACAACAGTTATGGTGTCTTCTGAGGAAAATGAAAAAATCATGAATCCCTTGGAGTAATCCAAACTGATGAGAACATGGGTCTGAACAAGAGCCTGCTTAATCTTCTCAAAATATTCTTTGGCTTCTAGTATCCATTTGATTTCTTCATCCTTTTTCAACATATGAGTAATGTATTTGATAATTTCTGCAAAATTGGGTATGAATCTCCTTAAAAAAAATATTTTACCTATGAAGGATTGGATAGACTTCTTGTTCCTTGGAATGTCTATCTGTTGGATAACTTTTACTCTTTCAGGATCTATTTTAATACCTTGAGGTGAAACAATGTGTCCCAATTTTTTTCCTTCTTCCATGGCAAAATGTGATTTTTTAGGGTTAAGGGATATATCGTACCTCCTGCATTTCTCAAAAGTCTACTTCAAATGTTCTTCATCAAATGCTGAAAATACAATGATGTCATCAAGATAAATAACTACAAACCTATCCTTCTCACCAATAAAAGCAATGTCCATAGCCCTCTGAAAAGTGGCTCTTGCGTTCATCAATCCAAAGGGCATCTTTTCATACATGAAAGTACCCCAGGGAGTAGTAAAAGTTGTTTTCTTCTTATCCTCCTCCATTATTGATATTTGATTGTACCCTGAATAGCCATCAAGCATAGAAATCTTCTTTGCCCCTACTACTGTCTGTAAAATATGATCCATTTTTGGTAATGGATAATTATCTTTTAAAGAGCACCTATTCAAATTCATGAAGTCCACACAACGCCTTATTTCTCCACTCTTCTTCCTGACAGGTACAAGATTAGCTACCCACTCTGAGTATCTCAGTGGCACTATAATTTTGGCATCCAATAACCTTTTCAGCTCTTTTTCTGTTATGGGTAATAACAAAGGATTAAATTTCCTAGACTTATGTTTAAAAGGTTTTGATCTAGGCTTCAGAGGTATCTTGTGCTGCATTATCTCTATATCAAACACTTTTAGGTATTCATAATACCAGGCAAATACATCTGAATATTGCTTCATCAATTTAACATATATATCTCTCTATTTTTCTGACAGTTTTCTGGATATTTTAACCATCCTGGGATTTGAATCAGAACTAATATCACAGTCCACTACATCAGTCTCTTTTGTCTGAATAACTGCCTTTCTGGAAACATCGTTTTGATCAAACAATCTCTTAAGTGGAGCCAAACCTTTAGGGAGATGATTTGTCTTCAATTTGATGATTTTGTGCCCAACAACGTTGTCTTGAAGAACATTTGCAACATGTACCTCTACATCATCATCTTCATTGTCCTCATCTATTGAAATATTGGAAAATTATTCAATAGTCTTTAAGAATATTTGAATCTCCTCATCATCTTTAAAGACCTACTAATTTTTTATGTTATCTGGTATTGAGGGTCTATGTCTAACCTCAATTTCAAATTTTAAATTAGGAAACATTGGGATTTTAAAGTTGTTGGTTGCGAGTGCCAAAGAGTCAGCCCGCTGGTTCAGATTATTGTGCACAAAGTTAATGTTGAATGCCAAGAAGAAATTATCCACATAATCCCACACTTCATTCCTGTATTGTTTTAACCTTTGCTGCTTGGTTTCATAAATATTTTTAATCTGGTGGATAATGAGTTTTGAATCTCCAAAAACATAAATCTTATCTATACCCATATCTTTATCATCTTTCAATCCTAACAACAAGGCTTCATACTCACTGATGTTATTGGTTGTATCAAATTGAAGTTTATATGACATAGGAATGACTTCTTGGGTAGGGAAAATGAAAACAATCCCAACACCAAAACCTTCTCTTGAACAAGCCCCATCAAAATACATTTTCCAAACAAAATTTTCTGCACTGTCTCCAATTGCATGTGTTATTCTTCTAACTGATGTTTCTTCCATCTGATCACCAATATGAAACATAGAGGAGCCAAGTTCATCTTATACAACATATATAGGATGATTACTAGGGTTTTCATGATCACTTACTAAATAAGCCAGTCTGACTTCCCTGTACAATCTCCGATGTTCTCCACAAAAAACATGTATGGTAGCATAACTTAGATCCATCTGTAGAGTGCCTCCTACTTTCTTAGCCCAGGATCTTGATAGAAGCATTCCAAATTTTGGAGGTATGTCAGCCACAATGTGTAATATACCAGATATAAAAAGTATGCAGAACATAAATAAAATGCTAGAAATGGAAATATAACAACAATATAACTAGAACAATCACCACAATAGCACTGAAATGATATAAGAATAACAACAGAAATAACACTTTGATTCTGAAAACAATGTTCACGGGCCTCTTTGAGGGGGCAACCTCCAGTTGGGCAGAGCTCTATTACAATAATATCCAAGCTAGGGTTCTCATACCCTCGACTCCTATTTATACTAAATATGTCTATCAAAAGAAGCATCTAGAGGAAGATCCTTCTAGAAGCGGAAGCTTCTATTAGGTCTTCTTACATTCGACTTATTCTATTTTATTGAAATGCCTTATTAATATTGACCTTTATTACATCTGAATATATTGTATATTGTTCTACCTATGTGCAGGTTAGGACCCTAACATGTCCACCCCCTTAAAAACAACCTTGTCCTCAAGGCTTGAGATGTGGAAATTGTTGCAGAATGGTAGTTGGTTCCCAAGTGGCATCTGCTAGAGTTGTATCTTTCCACTGGACTAACACTTCCTTGATGGCTCTCTGATGCAGGTGACACTCATGTTGGTCCAAAAATTCTTGTGGCTATATCCAAATGGATCCTTCTTCGGCTAACTCAGGAAGGTTGGTTTGAATTTGACACTTAGTTCCAATCACCTTCTTTAAGCATGAAACATGAAAAACAGTATGTAGCTTAGAATGAATGGGAAAAGCTAACTGATAGGCCACCCGTCCCACATGATTGAGAACTATATAAGGACCATAAAATTTGGGCGCTAGCTTCTGACAATGCTCGACCTTGAGGGAATTTTGCTTGTAAGGTTGCAGTCGAAGAAACACTTGATCCCCTTTTGCAAAGTGACATTCAGAGCGACCTTGATCTGCTTGTTGTTTCATGTGATTCTGTGCCATGGACAAATTCTCTTTGAGGGTACAGAGAATAGCCTCTCGAACTGTAAGCATTTGGTCAACTGCCTAGACCTTCGAGACACTAGGTAAGTATGATAGAACTGAAGGTGGCTTTTGTCCATATACCGCTTCAAAAGGAGTCATGTGTGTAGCTGTGTGGTATGAAGTGTTGTACCACCATTCAGCTAGGGGTAACCATTGAGCCCAATGATTTTTCTTTTCCGAGGCAAAACACCTCAAATATGTTTCCAAACACTTATTGACAACTTTTGTTTGACCATCAGTCTGGGGATGATAAGCTTCATTGAGATGCAATTGGGTGCCTTGTAGCTTGAACAGTTCTTGCCAAAAATTGTTGGTGAAAGTTGGGTCGCGATAAAAAACAATAGAATGCGGCATGCCATGAATCTTGAAGACCTAATCCATGAAAAGTTGAGCCACCATGGATGTTGTAAATGGGTGTTAAAGAGAACAAAAATGAGCATACTTGGAAAGGTGATCAACAACCACCATGATGATTGATTTATTTCTCGATTTGGGTAAGCCTGTAATAAAATCCATATAGATATCCCTCCAAATAGAAGGTGGAATCAGAAGTGGTTGTAGTGTGCCCAAAGATTTGACTATTTCTCCCTTGTTTCATTGACACACATCACATTCAGCTACAAATTTACGAATTTCTTGTTTCATGCCATCCCAGAAAAAAAAGCGTTTGACCCTATCATAGGTTTTGGTAAACCCAGAGTGCCTAGGTGTGGGTGTAGCATGAAGCTCAAAAAGTACCGTGGATTTAAGTTTGGATTGTTTACTTAAATACAAACGACCTTTGTATCGAAGCTCATCATGGAGCCAAGAGTACCCTGGGGAAGCTAGAGCATTCCACTACAATTGTTGGATCATCTGTGAACTTTTTGGATCGTGTAGCCATTCCTGGTGGATGGCTTGGAGCTAATCTGGTACAATGAAGGAAAGAGAAAAAATGGATCCGTCATCTTCATACTTTCGAGAAAGTGCATCCACAACCACATTGTCTTTTCCTTTTTTGTAAATGATCTCATAATCATATCCAAAGATCTTGGTCACCCATTTTTGTTGCTTCGGGGAGGAAATGCGTTGTTCCAGAAAATACTTGAGGATTTGATGGTCTGTCTTAATTTGGAAGTGTTTCCACAATAGATAAGGGTACCACAGATCAATGACATGCATAATAGCCAACATTTCCTTTTCATAGATTGATTTGCCTAGATTTTATTCAGACAGTTGCTTGCTGGTAAAGGCCAAAGGCCGACCCTCTTGCATAAGGACAACACCAATTTCTTTCCCTGAAGCATCACATTCCAAGACAAAGGTCTTTGTGAAATCAGGAAGGGCCAGGACTAGAGTGGTGCACATGGCCATCTTCAAGGTTTGAAAATCTTGAGCTGCGGCTAGAGTCCAAGTGAAAGCGTTATTTTTTAAGAGTGCAGTGAGAGGTTCTGCAATATTTCCATAATTCTTAAAAAACTTGCGATAGTAACCTGTTAAGCCCAGAAATCCACACAAGATTTTGAGAGTCTTTCGGTGAGGCCAGTCTTGCATAGCTTCAATCTTTTTAGGATCCACCCTGACGCCATCCTTGCCAACCAGATGACCCAAGTACTCGACTTCTAAGGCGCCAAAAGAACATTTAGATTGTTTCAGGAAACGTTGGTGCTGAGAGAGTAGATGGAGAACTTGATCCACATGGGCAAGATGGTCTATCCATGTTTTTCTATAGATGAGGATATCATCAAATAAAACTAAGACAAAATGACGGAGAAAAGGACGAAAGACATGATTCATGAGGCTTTGGAAGGTGGAGGGGGCATTACACAAACCAAAGGGCATGACCAAAAACTCATAGTGGCCCTCATGAGTTCTAAAGGCGGTCTTGGGAATGTCTACCTCTTTCATACATATCTGGTGGTAGCCAGAATGAAGATCGAGTTTAGTAAAGAACTGGGCGCCACTCAATTCATCCAAGAGGTCATCAATGACAGGGATGGGAAATTTGTCTTTAATGGTAAGTTTGTTGAGGGCACATAAGTCAGAATACATTTGCCAAGAAACTTCTTTCTTCAAGACCATAACCATAGGAGAAGAATAGGGGCTTGTACTAGGGTGGATAATGCCTGCGCTAAGGAGTTCCTGGACCATTTTCTTAATTTCATTTTTTTGGGAAAAGGGGTGACGATACAGACGGATATTGGGAGGAAGGCTTCCTGGTACAAGGGGAATGATATGATCATGAAAACCATGGGAAGGAGGGAGTCCCTGGGGAGTGGAAAAGACCACTTGATGTTTAGAAAGGATGGATTGAAGGTCTTGCGGCATCGAGGGTGTCTCTGTTTCTCGTATGGCATGGAGCTGGGCAATAACACCAGAATGACCTTTTTTGAGAAGCTTTTCCATGCGATGGGAACTAATGATCTCAGGTGAACTGGTGATGCCATGGAACTTATATTGTTGTCCCTCCTGGTCAAATTGCATGGTTAATCCCTTAAAATCCATGAGAATGGGACCCAAATTCCTTAGCCAGTTTGCACCCAACACAATGTCGCAACTTGCCATGTCGATAGAAAACTTATGAGATTTGATGTGGTAGTCACCAATTTGGAGACGAACATATGGGAGACTCTCGTCCCATGTTCGGGGATGCTTAGAATTGTACATGTGCAGGATGTGCACAATCATTCGATTGACCACCTTCGTTTGACCATCGGTTTGGGGGTGGAAAGCAATGGATTTTGTGATCTTGGTGTCCAACAGAGACCAGAGACTCGACCAAAAGGTGCTGAGGAAATTGCTATCTCGGTCGGAGATGATGGCCTGTTGGATCCCAAAGTGGAACCAAACTTGTTCGAAGAAGATCTTGGATGTATCTGTCAATGTGACATTCTTCTTACAGGCTGTGAGGATGGCCATCTTCGAAACCGATCAACGACCACAAACACAAAGTCATTTCTGTGTTTCGTGGACATAAAACCAGACATCTAATCCATGGAGATGGATTCCCACTACTTCTCGGGAATAGGAATAGGGATGTATAAGCCTCACTTCTCGATGGTTGGCTTGTAAATGGTGCATGCAGTGCAATATGTGATATATTTACTGATGTCCTGTCGAATTTTTGGAAAATAAAAATGTTTCTGAAGAATGACCAGAGTTTTCTCTATGCCAAAATGTCATGCCACCCGACTGTAGTGGGCTTCCCAAATCATCTTTGCACGCTCGCTTGTAGGAACACAGAGATGGCCTAGGTGGCATAAGAGTCTGTCATGAATGTGAAAATCAGTGACAATGGGGCCTGTATCCAGGACATTATATGTGGTGGCGAAGTCCGCATCTTGCTGGTAAAGTTGGGGCCACTCTGATGTTTCATGTCCACATGAATGGAGCATAGTGGTGAGTGCGACCACAGGAGGTCAACTAAGGTAGTAAACGACACGATTGGAGATACTTGTCTTATATTTTATGTTGAGATGGAAATGTTGCAGGTAGGTGGACCACATCTTATGGCGGTCATTCTGCAATTTCCCCTGTGTTTGTATGAACTACAGAGGCTTGTGATCAGTGTGTATGATTGTCTCTTTTCCCAAAATGTAATGTTTCCATTGACGACAGGCTTGTACAATGGAATACATTTCCTTGTCATAGGTGGGATATTTTTGGACAACATCGGAGAGTGTCTCACTATGATATGCCACTAGATGCCCATGCTGAGTGAGAACTGTGCTCACAGCATAGTCAGATGCATCCGTCTCAACCTCAAATGGTTGTTGCAGATCGGGCGAGGAGAGTACATGGGTTGAGCACAAATGATATTTTATATCATCGAATGCTCATTGTTTCTCCTTTCCCCACACAAACATGGCCCTACCACCACCCTTGGTCACCTGGTCGAGGGCCCAGGCAATATGGGAGAATCCCAACACGAACCGTCGGTAGAAATTGGCTAGTCCCAAGAAGCTATGAAGCTCGGTCAGTGTGGTTAGGGCTGACCAGTCATGGATGACTTGGATCTTAGCTGGATCAACATGTACCCAATGCTCATCAACAATGTGTCCCAATTATTGGACCTTGCTCATGCCAAAAGAGCATTTTTCCAAGTTGGCATAAAGCTTGTGCTACCACAGAGTGCTCAAAACCTGTTGAATATGATGCATGTACTCCTCCCATGTTCTGCTAAATAAGAGGATGTCATCCAATATATGACCACAAAGGAGGTGGTGAAGGGTCTCAATACATCATCCATCAACCTCATGCAAGTGGATGGTGCATTTGTTAAGGTAAAGGGCATGACTAGCCATTCATAGAGACCTTCTTTAGACTTGAAAGATGTCTTCCAGACATCGGTTGGTTCGATGGGAACCTCGTGGTAGCCAGACTTCAGGTCAATCTTGTTGAAGAAATTTCCCCCTTGATTTGGTCAAGAAGGTCATCAATCCTGGGAATGGGGTAGTGGTTCTTGACTGTGATTTTGTTTAAGGCTTTGTAATCAGTGCAAAGTTGCCAAGTCCTGTCCTTCTTCTGCACTAGTACAATTGGGCTTCCACAAGGGGAGGAGTTGGGTTTGATGTGCCCCTTTTGAAGAATCTCTTGGATCTGATGCCCGATTTCGTCATTCTCCATCAACGAGAGTCAATAGACTGGTACATTAGGTAGAGGTGCGTTGGGGGTCAGATCAATTGGATGATTGACTTGTCAGTGTGTCGGTACCCCTCTAGGTGAGGAAAAGATGTCTCTGTATTCTTCCACGATCCCGTCCACTTGCTTCTTCTGCAAAGAGAGACATTGTGTAGAGGGCACAGATGTGGTGGCAACCTTCTGCTTATTGTGAGCATAGATCACAAAGAAGACAAACTTCTCGGTCTATGAAATGACCTTAATGCATTGCTTAGCAGAGATTAAGGAAATAGTAGTAGGCGGTGCCACCTCTTGAATCCTGTACAATTGTCTACCCAAAGTATTAATAACACTGCGTGGTATAGACTCATACACAGCATGACGCTTCCACAAATATGGTTGTCCTAAAAGAACATCACAAACTTCAAGGGGTAAAATATCACACAGTACCTCATCTTTGAAAGGCTTGATGCCGTAGGGAAGATGACACTGTTGGCTGACACAGAGATCTCTTCCTTGACGAAGCCAGCCGATAGTGTAGGGTTGCGGGTGTAGTGTTGTTGGTACGTTCAACTACTTGATGACCTATGCTAAAATTAGGTTCTTCTGACTATCGTTGTCGAAAATGAAATGAAGCAGAGCTCCCTTGACCCACATCTACGAGTGAAAGAGGCGTTCCCCTTCCTCTGGTTCTTTTGGTTCACTTGGTCGGACTTTGGTGGTAGCAACTGTGGCACTAGTTTCAACATCGATAATCTGCTTCCCTCCTTCAGGATTTGACTCGGAATCATAATCAGCCTCTGACTCGAAAGCCTTCAACTCGGCCACAAGGGACTTCTTGGAGCGACATTCATCGGTGTTGTGCTAAGGAATCTTATGTTACTCACACCATTTTCCTGTGTCCTTCTTCATCTTCTTGTTTCCCTTCTTGTGTTGTCGCTTGGACAGATTGTCCTGAGGGCATCCATCTCGACTTGGTCGCTTTTTGTATGGGTTGGGGTTTCCTTTGCCTTTCTTCAGCTGTGAGGGGATTGCAGATCTAAAATCTCGGTGTTTCTACTTAAACTTCTATTTGATCTTGACAACGTATCTATAAGTCGTGCCCAATAAGGTGATGTCCAGGAACTCCATTTTTGTTTGAATATATCTATGCAAACAACCACGGTATTTGAGCACCAGATGATGCTCAAAATATTTGATACCCAATTTGGTGTGTAGGGTATGGAAAATATTGGTGAAATTTGGTACTGTTTGGCCCCTTTCTTGATGTAGGGTGGTCCATCCAGTGTATTGGTTCTCGTAGCTTCGAACATGGTAGTATTGTTCTTTAATGGAGTCCCAGAAGGAATCCCATGTAGGGGCCACCACAAAGATTGCATATTCCTTCATGGCCCTTTGCTCAGAGTAAGTATCCCACCAATCTTTAACATGGGGAATGGCCTTGAGGAGTGCAAAAGTGATCTTTTCCCTATTGGAAAAATTTTGGACCGAAAACTATCCTTTGAGCATATTCAACCATTTATCTACCGCATCTGCATATATCAGTCCTTCAAATATGGAATATCAAAATTTACCTGTACCTTGAAGGGGGTTGCTTGGCCGCTTGATGAAGATGCTTCTCCTGTGAACAATTGTCGAAGGATCTACGTGAAGTTGTCCATCACTTTGTTCCTTTGTCACGTGAGAGCTTCCTCGAGCAACATTTTAATAGGATCTCCTGCTCCATCATATTTCTTTTCGTCTCCCATTGGTTGTTGTCGGGCTTGGCGTGACCGATATGGTAATGGCTTGATTGGTCCAAGTCCCAAATTCTTGTACCCAGACCTTGTTGGGGACATGCACAAAGAAAAATAAATGAAGAGCAGACCACTCTGATACCACTAATCCAGATTTAGGAGCGGAACGAACTGATTACAGATTGGATATCATAAACACAGAGATATGAATAATAACACAAATATCCAGTGAACAATATCTTCTATTAAATAATGAAATAGGCCGAAACTATAAAACTGCAGAACTAAAACTTGCTCGAATGGTGGTAGCTATCTTTGAGAAGAGATGTGGTTGCTACGTGCATTCGTCTGAGCAGACTGGATTACAATGAGGCTCCATAGGCCCTTTTCATATTACTCATGAATGTCAAAACCCTAGACATCCAAAAACCTAACCCTAGAAGGTGAAACGCCAAAAGTCATGTGGGCCCTATGGGTAAGTTGGT
The DNA here is from genome assembly GCA_009831015.1 of Picea engelmannii. Lineage (NCBI taxonomy): Eukaryota > Viridiplantae > Streptophyta > Pinopsida > Pinales > Pinaceae > Picea > Picea engelmannii. Next base: position 33,894 of record ML864790.1, read on the forward strand.
GTAATTTGGTACCTCAACTTCCTAGGGTCGCAACTTTTGCATACGACCTCCGTTTTAGGCGTGTGATAGCTTGTTGGAAAGGTATTTTAGAGATCTACACATTTCGCCATCAAACTCTGAATTTGTTTATAGTTTGACTATGGCGAATAAAAAAAACAATTTTTAGAGCCCCAAAACAGCTCTGGAAGTACAACAAGATGTGCTGTCATGAAATCATACAAAATAAGCCAGTTGGATTAGGCAAGAGGCCACCCGTATCCACTTGGAGAATGTGTGAGGCTTCAGACAACCCCAGAAGTGTAGAACTCACAATTACCACTCACTGAATTAATTTTCTAACCACCAAATCCAATTATTGGGTTAATTAGTTTTGATCTAGCTGAAATCCTACACAAATCTGTCTGATGGGTTGTCACCCCGTTGAACACTAAGAAGCTTGATGTAGACAATGATACCAACCTTTATGAT
>ML864792.1:0-16132 GCA_009831015.1 Picea engelmannii
GCTTCTAGAAGGATCTTCCTCTAGATGCTTCTTTTTAGTATAAATAGGAGTCGAGGGTATGAGAACCCTAGCTTGGATATTATTGTAATAGATCTCTGCTCAACTGGAGGTTGCCCCCTCGAAGAGGCCTATGAACATTGCTTTCAGATTCAAAGTGCTATTTCTGTTGTTATTCTTATATCATTTCAATGTTATTGTGGTGAATGTTCTGGTTATATTGCTGTTATTCTGCCATTACTAGCATTTCATTTCTGTTCTGCATACATTTTATATCTGGTATACTACATGTTATCCCTAAAGTTTTTACTAGACTGTTATAGGGAAAAACTAGCACACCTCAGTTATTGTAATGATTTTGTTTGGTTGATAGGTGGATCAAGTAGGTTGGATAGGTTGGGAAATTATAAATTCTATTCACAATCTTTAACAAATTTGAATAATCAACAACAATTCATTTAGTCAAGGGCATTCACACTGATAAATCAAATAAATAGACAATTGGAAATGGGAGAAAAAGAAGGGGAAACATAAAATACAAGCCAACAATATGCTTTCTTGTGTTAGGAAGATTTTCAAGTTTAAAATAATATTTTAAAACCCGAAACAAGCATTCAAATACAACTTACAAAAGTTAGGCAATTGAGAGTAAAATCTTTACTGTAATCAAAGTTGAATCCTGTAGAAATTAATGCGTTGCAGAAATCCCCATTGTATTCAATAAGCAAAAAAGAATAGGATTACAATAAGAACACAATCTAATTATGAGAGTGTCTAAATCCCTGAGTATAAAGATGCTATAGGGCATGAATCTCTTTACAATACAATTTCCAGATTTTCCCCAAAATCCTATCACTTGACTCACCCCCCTATTTCCTTCTAAGAGGAAGATTGAACCCCTTATTACATTCTCATTTCTCAAATATATAGAAACCATTACAAATCTGAGATCCAAAAATAATAAGGGGTTCAAACCTTTAACGTATAAAAATACTATGTTTTGTAGATTTGCAAGTCACCATGAAGATGGAAAACAACTTTACAAAATTTTGAGCTTTTATGTGATGATATCAAAAGTGATGCTATTGGTCTTCAAATATTACTAAGCCTGCTCTATTCCTCGATCCATTGCCTCTACAAATTCTCTAGCCACTTTATTATGATATCCCTGCAATTTTGAGCAAAATGTATAGCATCCATCTCTCTTAAACATTTCTAAGAAAGCTCGCTATTCCCGCAACAATTTGATATCCTCTGGTGGCGCATCATACACAAACAAGTCAAGTTCATAAAATTACGCAACGGGATGTCCAAAATGACCATAATTAATTTAATGACAATCTTTGTGACAATGATGATGATGATGATGATTAACATCCACTAAGACCTAATTGGTCTATCAAACCTTAAGAGGGTAAGTGATTACTTGTGATTCTTTAGAATTTTGTTTCTGTGCTCGAAAAACATTAAGAGAATTAATCAACATGTGTTAATTAAGGAAATGCGATCACTCAAAAATTGAAATTTTGATCATGACATGTGGCTAAAAAATATGTCGATTAAGTAGCCAAAAATATGCCAAAACAAGAGAACTCCCCTTCTTGCTACGCCTTGAAATAATGGAACCACAAATTTCCTGCATGCTCAGTAGCATGCTAATTGAAGATTTGGTGAAGACGCTACCAAATCTATGAACTTTCGATAACACCTGCTTAAGGTAGACTGACAAATTCGCTACAATTTTTTTTTTTATCTTTGGCCAAAGATCAAGATTCTTTTAACATCGTAAATCTAGGTGCTAACACTTCATGTAGAATCAATCTCGAGAAAACCATGGATTTAAGGTCAAAATTTGGTTAAAAGTAATTTCATTTGAACTAGAGAATAGTTGCAAGTTTCACCAAAGTTCCAAAGACCCAATACACAATGCTAATAGAGGTAGGGTAGATTTAGAGGCATATTATAGATTTGGAACTAGAGGTATTAGATTTATGGAGGATTTGTGAAGATAAGGGGCAATCCACTAGTTTTGCGGATTTAGAGTTGAGGTATCTCATTTGTAGTGGCATTAGGGATAAGATAATATTGGAGTGTATCAAGGATGACTCAAGCAATACATGCTAGCATAGGACTAGCACAATGGGATGCAGAACCAAGAAGAGCAAACCACAAGGAAATAATATCCCCATTATCAGTCTCTCCTGTCTGGGAGATTGATTTGACCACTAGGTAAATTTTTCAATAAAGAATGAGCAAATGAAGGGCTATGCAGAACATTTGCAGATCATTGATTATGATATTCATAACCCCACACTATTCTCAGTGTTCACACAAAAGGATTTCCATAGTTCGAGAAACTTGCAGAAGGGTCGTGAAGAGCATAGTTGTTGCCTATATTTAAGCCCCTCTTTAGGTTCAAGCTAATGAGTTTATTTGAATATCCATGCTTAAATACCTCCCATGTAGTAAAGAAATGCATGCGCCTATTGTTTTCAAATGTGTACATGGGGAATCTGCCTATAAAATTGCATCAAGATCTATGTAGGTAGCATCTAGGCCATTACAAGGTTAGCCAAGGATGACCAAGATGTCACAAAGGCATTCATGGAAAAAAATGTAAATGCTTATGATGATACATTGGTTGACTTGTATGGTGATACTGAAGCCTTTGTGAAATATGGTGCAAATAAATCTTCCAAAGTTGAATGTCAAGACATTTAAAGGTCTATCAATCACCATGCCCCCAAAACTATTGGCAAAATGGGTCCTCCATACTTGTTGGTATAATGAGTGCTCCAAGGCGATCCATTTGGTAGACATGTGTGCTGTAGAAATATGATTGGATTGGCTATCATACTTGACCAATGAGACTATTCAAAACTTCTTGGATGTGCATAAAAACAACTAACATCTCTAGTATGAAACCTTTCTAATTCTATTTTCATTTATGTAATGGGGAACATTAGAAGGAGTATCATTCCCACTGAGAGACCTGACCACTAAGTTCTTGTTACCATAGTACAAGGAACTTTGCTACGCCTCTGACAACACTAAGGAGATAGCGATTGTAGTAATCTTTGAAGGATACTACTATGCCTTATTTAAGGCAGTGGGAAGATCCTAAATGATTCTTAAGGCAATGGTTGATATGTGTGATGGTTGGTATCGATTTGAGGTCACTCACCACAATTTGTGTATACGTTAATGGCTCAATAATGGAAGTGTGGAAAAGGAAAAATAAGTTGAACATATCCTGGATTGGTGGGCCAAGGAGAGAGGAAAAGGAAAAGAAACATGGAAAACTGAAACTAGTGGGCACTTTCATAGGGTTCCCTTAGAAGTCAAATATGGATCTTTCCATTGCTACCAAATAAATTTCCATTGGTACCAGGGGAAATAAATTGCAGACTACAAATCAAGAAGTGAAAGAGTAAATGGTGAAAGAATCCATCAATTGGGGTGTGGAGGAACACATACATGGGGAGTTGATCCCATCATCATCGATGATAGAGTCTTTGATCCATAGATCATAATGGCTTAATTACCCCTCTATGACTGTAGATGCCTCCAATGTCATAAAAATATGTGGCACCATTGCCTCACCATAAGGAAAGATTTAAAATGTAACTGTTGAATTTAGGAATTCACTCACACATAACAGTGAGATGAAGTCTTCCTTGGTCTTGCTACATCAGTTTCTTCAAAAGTGTATATCAAAGGAGCAAGGCTAGAGGATGCTAGGTGCCATAGTACCACCCCTAGGATCTCTGTAGATAAAAGGTTTGGTACAAACTCCTATGCATTAGTTACCTAGGGAAGATGTGACATACCCCGACCTCCAAACCAAGGCATGCCACCGACGAAATTTCATGATCTAATATAAATTTGTAGCATCCCCAACCATCCCAGGGCTGGGCCATGCCACCTTACAAAATGAATCGCTTTCATTTGTGGAAAATATCATACTTAATAAATTAAAAACAATATCTACTTTCCGTTAACATAGATTTATAATGAAAATTTAAATAGACATACACATTCTGCTACAACACATATTTATGCGGAATTAACAGTAAAACATATGTGAAACAAACACATGCAATTCTTATAAGTAACAGACATGTACTTAAACACAACATGAAATTAACACAATTGATACTTATCTTTTAATTGATCTCCATCAACTGCGTGAAGACCTTCCATGAACCTCCCAGCCTTAGACCACACTGCTCGTCACTCTCAACAGTGGGTCACACCCGAGATGGGTCTAAACTTTTCCTGGGATTCCTAGGCTAGGAAGAGACTACGGGAAGTCACACAGTACATCAAGAAGGATTTCCTCCTAGGATCCAAATTACAAACATAACTCACAACCTCTCATTCCCCACATGCCTACCCCACCCCAGGAAGTATACACCTTCACTGTTCAATAGTCCATTGACTGCTCCACTTCCCTTCCAGGGCTTCAACAACATGCCATACATGAATTCTCAGAGCTCTATAGCTGCTGTTGGGCTCCCTCCAAGAGAATTCACTTCCACAACAATCTCTCCCACCTAGAGAGAGTTTCTCACAAGATTGACAACCTGCTTCTTCAATCCATGAGCCTGACAACTCGCCTGTTCAAACCCACAGGCTTGGAAACCTGCTTCTTATGTCCAACTCCTAAGTCAAACAGGTAAGGGTGATGGCAACAACAAAACTTGGGTATGGAATGGATGATGGCAGCAACAGAAGCTGTTAAGGCTCAACACGAGCTCAGGCAATGTACGAGCACACTATACTTCTTAAGAAGTATGGTTTAACTCAATTTTCACGGTTTTCTCTCCCATGCATTCTATTGAGCAATCAACACACTCAAAGTATTTGCAAAATGTTTTTCTTTTTTGGGTACCAATTTTCATTTTTCTAAGTCAGAGTCTATATCATGGATGAATGGATTTTATTTATTTTATGTCATCAAACCTTATCATCAACCATTTTGTTTGGTTTTGACAGATTGAACTTTTCTCTAAGTAATAATGCGCGATAGGCCCAAAAGGTACACGGTTTAAAACTTGTAGCAATTGCTGATCGACAAAATTTGGCCTATAAGATAGTCTTTCAACATCACCGATACCCTTCGACGTCGGCAAGTTTCGAGAGGTAAATCGCAAACGGAATAAACTACCATCGCCGACACATCTTCGGTGTCGACAAAATTCGAGAGAGGAAACTGCAGAAATTTTGACTTTAACACTTCTTCAATCATTGATCGCCGATCCTCATTATGACATCGGCGTTGGTAGAACATGGTGTGGAAACCAGACTTATGTCTAAAGGAAATCATCGATGCTGAAGGAATGTTTCCCATGGAAAGGTCGAAATCAACCGCCACATGTCTTTGTCGTGTAAGAAGTTCGTACAACGCAACTTGTTTTCCCTATGTCATCTCTTGATGTTCCCCGTATCGTGTCTGTATCTCCAAGTCAACATTTCCACGTCAACATTGTACAGAGGTTTGGGTCAGCATCAGAGCTTTCGGCTAAAGGTATCAACAAAAAAAAGAAAACGTTTAAGAAAAAGCACCAACACCGATCCACTTGTTTTCTATTGGTACACTGATAGGATATCATATGACAAGGGTTTTTTCAATGAACTTTCCACATTATACATTAACATTCTGGTCGCTCTACCCTGCCTTTTTCCCCCTACGCCGATCATACCAGTGTTGAAAATACGAGAAGGCTTGATAGTTTGATGGGACACTTTAGACAGGGATAAGATCATATTTTTTTATTTAAGAGGCCAATTAATGTTTCGCTCAACCCACGTTACTATCCCATGGGTTGACCAATCTGTAGAAGTTTGAATCCACCGATGAACTATGAAGTAACTCACTCCTGCGCCGCTGGTTTGCATTTCATTTAATCCCGATCGTGGTTCAGATTTAGTGATGGATTGTGCAGGGGGAATTTACAACCTTGAATTTAAGAACTAATGCAACAAGGTAAGTATGCTCTCTGTTTAAATTACAAAGACAATATTCAAACGCACCATTTTGTGCACAATTTTTTTATTCTCCGGAGAAATCGAAGGAGTGAGAGAGAACGTCGAGGAGCTTACAACCAATCTTTAACTCTAAACCAGGTTAATCTTGTACAAGGAAGTGGTATGAATTGTCTTCATCATTTCTACATTTGCAATTGCATCCATAGTACTTCTAGAGGTTGGTATCTCACTCTGTTTGTTTGCAGAAAATGCCTCCAAGAAAGCCTTCAACCAGGCGGTCACCAAGGACGCCTAAACTAAAGGAACCAGAGGTCGGGGAAGGATCTACGTCGAGTGCTGCAAGGGAGTTGGATTTTTCCTCAAATATGAAATCAATTATCCACACATCCACCAAGAAGTAGTTTATCCATCCTCCAATGTTCAACGACACAAAAGCGACCATAGGGTCTAAAGTGGTGCTCTCGCATTGGGGTGACCTATACAACAAAATTAGTCAGGAGGAATACCCTGAGTTTATGCCTCATAGCAATCTAGATGTCCGAATATTGGATGATGAGGTGTTTCCAAACATTCGGAGGTCAAATCTGCATCGGGTGGCTAGACGAACCCCATTTCTTCCCTACATCGAGACCTTGGGATGGATAATTGACCATACTAACACGGTAAAGTGCACCATCAACAATGAACAAGGAAAGTGTGTTGGTGTTTTCCTTTTGATGGAGGTGCAGAAGTACTACAAACTCAGAGACCCGGAGGAAGGGCTAAACACAAACTTCGTGGTCAATTTCTACGAGATTCATGATACCATCCGATTGCTAGCCTCGCGGTGGAAAGAAGACAAAAAATTCACAAATAGGAGCACCAAATCGTACAACAAAGTAAATCTCTGAGAGCCATACATGTATCTGATGATGTTCCAAATTTTCAGAGGCATGGATGCCCTTATGTAACACACCCACGATGGGGCATAAAAAATTTCGCTTTTATTAAAGGACATATTCTCTCTTTATGGTTTCTCATTTGGAAAGTCGGGGAACCAGTCTGAACTCCCAGTCACAGATCTCCAATTTTGAATCCAAACAACTCTCTGAGACCCTGATGGTATTGCTCTGTAATTAAACGCAGACCCTTTCGAGTTTTGAGTGCAGGTCTAATGGTACCCACGACCTTCCCTTCACACTTGGGAATCTCTGAGTATGGGCACTAGCCCATTTTCTGATAAGCCCCTCCTTGAGGTGACCTTGGGTGATAACCTCATGCAAATAAACAATTGCGGGTGTGGCCAAAGGTGGTTTGAAACCAAAATACCTTTCGGCCCGCAATTCGCCTCGAGCCTCCACGTGTCCTTTCTTCAAAATCGTGGTTTGGATTGTGGCTCGTCCTCAACTTTTTAAATTTTGCGCATCTCCGATCCTCACAATGCTATGGGACCGTCGATCTCACGATCTTGACGGTGCCTCTGAATTGACGGCTAATATCTATCCCTTTCAAAGTTGCAGATCAGATCTGACCTCTTTCAAATCAACGATTGTGATTTTTTTCAGAATTCCGAACATCGAAATTCTCAAGTCTCAAACTTTCCTTTCTTCCGTATGTCAATCTTCTGGAGTCGACGATTTGCAGAAACCTGTCCTTCTCAATCAACGGCTCTGCCTCTACTTCGGGGGTTTGACCTTTCAACTAGATCAACAATCTTGTGACCCTTTTCTCGATCAACGATCAAGATTTCCTTCGGGTCTTCGGACTTCTGAGATCTCAAATCTCAAACTTCACTTCCCCTCAAAGTAAGAAGATTCCTGCAACATGTCCACTTGAATGAGACAGTTGAGGCTTGCTTTGGGTCTTTACCCGAAATCTACAGATTTATGCCACATGTCCTCTTGATTTGATGGCTATGAATTACTTCAATACTTTACTTGGAACCCATCGATCTACGCCACGTCTCTTCTGGATCAGACGACCGAGATTCACCTTGGACGATTCGACGCTTGAGATTTACTTCAAACAATCTAATGACTGAGATCTACTTTGGATGATTGGATGATTGAGATTTACTTCATCTCTCCAGCTCTTCGGACTTCAGGAGTCTCAAATCTCAACTGAAAACTCTCGAATAGATTTCTCTAGAGTCCATGATCCGTTGCCATGCGTCCCTCTGGATTTGGCGGTCCAGATTCACTTCGGGTCTTCGAGATTCGGGAATCTAAATTCTCAACTGAAACCTTGGTGCGATTCACCCGGAGCTCGTGATCTATTAACGCGTGTCCTCTCTAAATCAATGGCCCTTGTCTCCTTCGGGACTTCGGAGATCTCAGATCTTAGTTTTCCTCACTCTCTATTTCTCCCAAAACGGTTTTACCCAGAGTTCACGATCTGATGACATGTTTCCTCCCCCAGATCGATGGTTCCCGACTGCTTCAGTTGTTTTGGATTCGACGATTTCAAACTCTTCTCCTTCGTGTTCTCCCAGAGTGCTTCCACCTACAGTTCATGATCTATCACCACGCGCCCTTCTGGATCTACGATCCAGATTCTCTTCGGCCTTTCGCCTCTTCGACTTTCGGGGCTTCGGGAGTTTGTCTCACTCCTCACTTGGAAACCTATGAAGTAGTTTTCCCTGAAGTCTTCGATCTATCTACACATATTTACTACCGGCCAACATACATGATCTACTTTGGCTCTTCAGCTTTGCAGAGTTTCAAGCTTCTATGCACTCATTTCCTTGCGAAGTGCGTTCGCCCAGAGACTCCGATCTATCTACACATACCCCTCCTGGAGATCAACGACCAATACCTACTTCAGGTCTTTACCCAAAGTCCACATACTTATGCCACCTGTCCTCTGGATCCAACGACTGACATTTACTTTGCTCTCTAGATTTTGGGAGTCTCAAATCTCAACTGAAACCTCTCGAAGCGATTATCCGAAGCTTACAATCTGCTGACACATGTCTCCTGTCGAGGAACGATCAGGATATCTTTCTCCTGAAAATGAATGGTGCCAAACTACTTTGGGACTTTGGTACTTTGGTAAGTCCACTCTCCTACGTGTGCGAAGAAGTAAGGATTTGGAACCTTTCTTCGATTAGGCAACTATTGGTCCTCGGTACTATGATCCAATGACCACTGCTCCTCCTCCTCTTGAGCTTCTGATATCTTCTGACTTAGAATATTTTCCAAGGGTTCAAAGGCCTCAACCCTTGCCCCTCCTACGGGTCTGTCTCTTGGAATTCATCTGCATGCCTGAAAGTGTTATATCTTTTGAGCTTGATCTCTTTGAGGATTTCTATTTCCCACACACTCCTTGTGTTTCAGGGATCTCGTCAAACTCAGATCGAAGGTTGATGACGATCGATGGGTCACAGTAATTGTGGGGCCCCAACATGCATGCTCTTTATCAGAGAGCTCAACCTCCGCAATATGGAAAGTGTTTTCCCAACCTGGTCTAACCAGAGTCATTGATCTTCCAGCCTGACGAGATCAATGACATTAGTGAATTCCGGGCCACAAACTAGCGTGTCCACTACTTTCACCTTTGCGCTCCGCAATGATTCCCCACCCTCAATCTCCATTCATAGATCGATGGTTCACAGTGATTGAGGGGTCCCACCTCCACAATCAGAGAAGTTCTCACTCAACTCTAGTCTAATCCTATTCGTTGAGCTTCAATCCCCAACGAGATCAACTACATGGGTTGATTATGAGCCGTGAACTAGCAGGTCCGCTAAATTCACCTTTGCACTTCACAATGATTCCCAACCGTCGATTAAATCGAGCAGCTGGTGTTTGATTCGGTAACTCCAGTGAGTATTTGAGTCGATATGACGATCAATATGGCCTCTCCTCTCATTAAACGACTCACATCCATCTCCGCTGTCAGATTCTTAAGTCATGGGTAGTTCTGGTGACTTGACTATTGTCTACTTCCTAGATCTGACAATCGGGACGGTTCCCAGGCATCCTCAGATCTAAGGCTCAGATTTAATTTTGGGACTTCAGGGATTTTACCTCCCTTATGACAAACTTATTCATTTCGCCGAACTCGCGAAGTCCGAATGATTCCAAGGGTTAACTCTGATGCTCTTTCCCATATCCAACGGTCACAATAGATCGTGGATTCTTCCGAACAGATTTTGTCTGTTCGTCTTCCAAACAAGGGAACCTTCCCTTTTGATACTTTAGTCTCATTACTCTTCCTGCGCTTTGTTAGCTTTGAAAGGCTTAAGAGCTTTGCACTCTTTCTCTTGAACTTAACGCTTGGAAGAATCCTTCCACGCACCCCTTACGCTCATTTGTCAACTCTAGAACTTAAGTGGTTCTCGGTCTCTGCCTACCTCGCAGGACCCTGTGCATATGTGTACTATCTCTCCTAAGATTTAACAGACTCCCTCCTCCATGGGACTCATAACAACTAGGAGTGTCGATATGCGTACGTGAAACTGTGCCTAATATCGATGAACTCACAGTTCGTGGATCTAGCTTAAGCCACCACAAGGCACAATCATTTACGAATACAAAACATGTCCAATCCATACTTGCTTAAATACACAATTTAAACATGAATAAAGAGATATAGTATAACCATCAAGAAAACATACACATCCTTGGGTCCTTCACAGTATATCCCATTTCATTACATAATTATAGCTTAATTTCATAGGGTATGAGAATACTTATCTATTACAAGTTGTATCCAACCAACTAACTGTGGGTGTATTCCTTTCCACCCAACCATAGGCTCAGAGGCATTCATTCTTAGCACTCTGGCCACCCTCGTGCCAAGCCTTGAAATCACTAGGGAATTTCTACCATCTCTTAGAGAATCTCTTTCTCTCACAACGACCCTGCGAGGTTTATTAGATGCTTCCTCAACATCAAGATCGCATGTAGGTCCTTAAGGGCGTGTTCTCAACACTTCCTTTTTGGGTTCACACCTCCCTTACGAGCTTGTGCTCTCGTCCCCTCTCTCCTCTCCTCTCTTGTTGTCTCTGGATGTATCTTACCTTTTTGTGCATATGCCCCTTTTCTCCAGGGGCTTCACAAACTCCCGGTCTAGGATCGTTCACAATACTGAGCTGAAAAAAATCTCTGATTCCCTACTGGAACCTCCAAGAAACAATCCACAGGTCTTTCTAAAATTCCTTCTACTCAAATTAACACTGGGCACAAGCCTTCTCCACGTAACCACTTGCTGTGATCACACGCTTAACCAAAAGGTGCTTCATGACTTCGCATGTCGGGGATTTGCATGGGAGCCAACCTTGACTCTCCCAACTCCCGAACTCCCGAACTCCAAACTAAGAATCTATTGAGTGCTAGCTCCTCCCTTAATCTTCCTCGATGTGACCTCTTGCTGTGACCTGGGGCCCAACTTCCAAGTGCTACGTGACTTCGCACTTTGCAAAATCATGAATTATTTCTCATCTCTTCTACTGATGTCCGAACTTCCAAATGCCGCTTGCCTTAGATCAATGGTCCACAAATTTCCGTGTTTCAACAGTCTAGATCAACTCTTCACAAATCAGGACTTCGCGGTTTGTGAAATTGGAAAACAATTCTCCTCTCCTTTCCAACTCTTGATTTCCCGACTTTCAAGTGTGTCATATCAATGACTCACACTCCCCGTGATTCGATGGTCTAGATTTATTTTCATGAATCATATGTTTGCGGTTCACGACTTTGGAAAATAGTCTCCTCCGTTCTCTAAACTCTCGCTTTCCGATTTCTCGATGAAAGGAATCAATGGTTCGATCTCCCCTTAGATAAACGACTCCTACCTTTCCTGAGCTTTCAAGTATTGAATGACTCTCGGCCTTATCCTCCTCTCAGCTTCTCTGGATCTAACGACACATGGCTATTGATGCTTCTCCCTCCAAGAGTCTCTACTGTCCATCTAAGTTCTCAATAGCTCATTGCCAAATAACTTGGCGTCAACCCTTCTGAGCTTGAATTCTTTTCCGACTTGAAATATTTCAATTGTTTCAAAGGTCTCAGCGGTGTTTTCCCTCTTGATCTTTTTTCAATGAAATTTGACTTCACCTTGGCGCACACTTACGCTCCTACATGCAAACTTTCACTATTTCTCCCTGAGATTTTAACTTACTCAGTCTCTAAGGGATTCAACCCTTCTGGTTATTTCAAAAGACTTTTTGATGCCTTCCTGGCACACTCTGTGCTCGACCTTCTGAGCTTTTGAACTTAGAATAAGTTCACCTCTATGTGCACTCCTTGCGCTTAATATGCACACTCTGCATACAAAAGTTCCACGCTATCTCTTCTGAGATTTGAGTCAAAGAAATACTCTCTCACACGCACTCCTTGCATAACTTATAGAAGAGAAAACTTGAAACTTATTCAATTATTCATTCTCCATGAACCTCATACATTCACAGATTACATAACAATAATCAAACAATATCAACACTATACAATCGAATCAATTTTCTCTTTCTATTCATTTCAAAGAAAAAACATGATTACACTACTATCTCTTACAACCATTACAATGAGAAACTTGTCTAAGGACTTAGATCCTTCTTTTCTCTTCTTCCCCCTATCTAAAATCTATCACCTTCTACTCTAGCGGTTACCTACTCAACTTAATTAATGCAACCTAATGACTAATATGAGATAATATCCCACACCTGTAATATATTACAGTCGTGTAAGGATTTACAATGATTCGTCAGTTCAAAACGACGTCCCGACTTTACATACAACTAATTAATTATTGAGAGATTCAAAAATATCTCCACACCACTACCAAGATGGTTAAGAGTCAGTTTGGCTCTTTCAATGCGTTGAAGTGTCGACTTTGTTTCCACGCCTGCTTTTATTTGATTTGATAGCGATGCTCCTGCATCACCTTCCCTCCTTTGAAAGGTTTCCGACCTGTCCTGTTCCTCATGTCAGAAGGAATCTCGGGTTTGCAGGTCTCTGTGGTACTTCGAGCTGACATCCTACAGCTAGACCATGCTTTCATTCATGGGGGTGGTTGATGATTCAACCACTGATCCTTTCTTTATTAATTGATTTCTTTCCTCTAGAGATATCATGGCTCGTACTTCAAGGATTCACCCCCCAACAATCAGTTATGGGCAGTTTAACAATAATACATTTACATTGTCCACATTCCTTAACATGGTAATCCTATTTTATGATTAATTACAAGCTGGGGGAAACAGGGGTGTTACAATTCCCTCCCCCTTAAAGGAATACCGTCCTAAGTGTTCTTTCCTAAAAACACCTGTCATGCCTTTCTCATTCAACTGTTTCATAAATCTTGATCCTTCTTCCTCGGTTAGGTCCTTTTTCAGACCTTTAATCTTGGTCACCTTCTTTCAATAATTCTTGGACAATAATCACGTTAATCATAGTCTTATGCGAAAACATTGCATACAATTTCTAGGAAAATTTCATAATCTTAGCACAATAATTACCTATGTAGTTTGTGGATTTGTATCCACATGGTTGTTTTGTTATCCAGGCTCATTGTTTTTCCTTGACATACCCATTGGGTGCATGATCCCCATCAATAGTTTACAAGAACTATCAAGGTTTCATCTTCCTTGCGGTCACTCACCCTCCAGGCCCAGGCTTAGGCATCCCCTTCTCTGCTATACAGTCCCTCGGGTGATTCATCTTGCCTTGCCAAGGTTTTCTCACACAGGAAGAACTACCGATCGTGTGCATGATCCCAATCAATAGTTTACAAGAAATATTAAGGTCTCCTCTTCCTTTTGATCACTCACCCTCCAGGCCCAGGCTCAGGCATCCCCTTCTCTGCTATACAGTCCCTCGGGTGATCCATCTTTCCTTGCCAAGGTTTTCTCGCACAAAAAGAATTCCAGAGACTCTATCGAGTCTTACAGTCAAGGTGTCCCTCAAACTTTCTCTGCCGAGGCATCCCTCTGGCTTGTTTTACCTCAACAAAATATATTCTAGGCGATCGTGGCTTACCACAGGGTTCTCATGGCTCAACAATAGCCATTTTTCGTGCTTTTACATCTTGACAACCTTCCGGATTAGCTAAAGTTAGGGATGAAGGTTACTCTCCTTATCATAGCACATAAATAGTTAGGGATGAAGGTTACTCTCCTTCTCCCTATTCAATCATATATAGTGACGAAGGTTACTCTCATTCTCCCGAGTCAATCTCTATTTCATGCGATCAGATTATACTCTTTCTCACAGTTCTCCCTCGAACCCGAGAGCTCAGTTTCTTGTCTCTGCACTCTTCGCAAATATTTCCATTTCACTTGTATCATAGGTATACAAAAATTCACGAGACATCATAAATTTTATGACACCTTTATAACGTCGTCACAAACAATTTCAGATTTGTGCATACTAACAATCAAATTCACTTTCTTAAAAAGGGAAATACCATTCCTTGCAGTTTGACTCTGTAGAAAATTGACCTTCATTATGGGCTTACAATACTGCCATATCCAAGACTCTTTCATCCTGCAATTTCAACATTCCTCAACCAAACAAATTGTTAGTTTTCATGCACATTAATTTTTTTTTTCAAAATCATGCATACTAACAGTCCAAGTCATTTTCATCTATTTAAGGATACAAAGAAAAAGGGAACATCATCCCTTACCTATGCATCATTTCAACCTACCAAATTTTTCAGAATGTAATTCAGATATCAATTGACTTTAGTGAATGTGCCAACATTCGTGGCCACCTTCATACCCAATGCACCCTTGCAATGATTTTTAAGTTTCTTACACTTTACGACATGTACTTTTCCATGGTGCATTGGAGCTTAGCCAATATTTTCACCATATGGCTTATGCATTCTCATTCATTGTTGCAACAAGACTATGCTTTTGGCTATAGGATGATCACGATCCCAAATTAGTACACATGAGACTCAAAATTTTCATATGCATGCCTTTAAGCATTCTTCCTTTATTAATAACAAGGGTGCCAACACTCATGGCCACCCAAATTTGGTTTTCTCTAACACCTATACAATGTAAGTAGAAATGTTGGAAGGTCCTCCTTCCTCAATGGGAAATCCATTGTCTGTCCTTTATGCAAACATGCATTTCCTTGAAGCAATTCCATGCAACGTCCTATCTATAAGCACTTTTGTTTCCAATCGTTCCTTTATTGGTCCATGTATTCATGGGAAATCCATTATCTGTCCTTTATGCAAACATGCATTTCCTTGAAGCAATTCCATGCAACGTGCTATCTATAAGCACTTTTGTTTCCAATCGTTCCTTTATTGGTCCATGTATTCATGACATATTAGTTCATGAATTCTTCCGAGGATTACAATTAGTCTTTACTACCAGAGGTTCACACCTTCATCATTCAAGTTCTCCTTCCTGAATCATACCCTACTTGGGTATCCAAGGCATACAACTTCCTTTTAACGTTTCATACATAACATTAAGATCGTAAAAAATTTCAAAAGGGATTCTTACCCAATCCTTTCATACCTTGTGCCACATAGACATGGGCATTTTTTTTATACCGGTTTTGGCTGTCAGCACCCCCTCTGATAATATCCCATCAGTGGTGCTCCATGGGGAATTTTAAAGTCCCTTCAACAATATTTCAACAAGAACCTTATCATAGTCATCATCTGATTGAGTTTGTTCAATATTGGCAACTGCCTTCCTCAACAGTTCCAATCTATTTCTTTCTACACATGACATACGTCATAAACACATTAGTCGTCATGTAAATTAAAAATGCAAGTACCATAGCATTTAAATTAATAAAAAATTTTCATACATGTCCTAGCATATCTATATTCACTTCATCACATTATCCTTAATGTTTTCATGAGTGCAATACAAATAGTTCTCAACTATTTCTGTAGTAATACAATCCTCATCACCATGGTGTAAAAACATTTACTTTCATTAGTGTACTAGCTTTCTCATCCCAGAGAAAAAACATAATACACAACAAGAAAAGAATTCAGGGCTCTCCCCTTCTTCAAATTCTTTCTACATCGCCTGGGAATTTTCAGTCCAGTTGAGTTATTTCTAAGGCCTCACTGTATTTTATTTGATTTTGCAATTTACTCCCCGTTGGGATCTTCCTGCTCTTTTCCTTGAGCCGCCTTTGTTAGGCCTCACCCTAACCCTTTTTGGAATACAACAACATGCTTTAAT